>JADBHU010000203.1:0-23431 GCA_017140155.1 Fusarium devonianum | reverse complement strand
AGATGATAGGGTGAGGAAGCCGAGGGCCAGAAGGACTAGATAGATAAAGTACAATATGGCAAAGGCGAGGACGATGGCGAAAAGCAGGGACTAATAATTAGGCCGATAGGGCCGATATAGGCAGCGAGAGGAATAGTACTCAGCGCCGATAGAATCAACATTATAGGATCAACGCTCAACAAGGTCAACACCAGCGACAGAGACAGGCCTAGCATTAAATAGGAAGTACACCTCGGCGAACATGACCGATAGGGTCGATATCGCCGAGACTGGTACAACTGTGCAGGTGCTATACGAACGACAGAGCAAGAAAGCGGAAAGGTAGAAGTGTTGAATGGAAAAGAGCGAGATGAAGATAGCCGAGTCAGGTATGATAAAGGCAGAGGAACTAAGGGAGACTAGAGTATGAGCGACAGGGTGATAAAGCGGTGGATTTAGGTAAAGATAGAGGAAGAGTGAGGATATGTGAACAGGCTCTGGGAACCAAGTTTATGAGGTACAAGCTAGTGGACGTGAACGAAGATGGCAGAGATACCAAGTTGAATGGGCAGAAGCTGAGGAGCGAATAAGGCTGGTCGCCAAAGCAGAGCAGCCAAAGAAAGGATAATAGACAGCCAGAGCTGAGAATGACGATAGAGTTAGATATAGAAGCGAAAGAGGTTAAGTGGCAGAGAAGCTAGAGGTTAATGGATGCTGCCGTCAAGACATTGCGGTGTGGTAATGGCCTCGTCGAGATGCATCTCTTGAGATAATAGATATCGCTTTATAATTACGGGACGTTTATTCTCAATATCTCCACTGCCTAGAAGCTCACCTTTTGAGCCGATCAACAGCAGAGTCCTATCTTATTATAGGCGTGATAAAAGTGCCTCGACATACTGGTTACGCCTGGGAAGATAAGTACTACGAACTAGTAGCGATAGGTTCTAACTAGAGGAAGCACTTGATAGGAGACGAGAGATAAGGCAGAAGTGGCATCCATGTTAGGAGCCAAGATGCCACGACGTCTATTGCGATAGTTAATGAGAAGAGGCGTAATATACGGCTCAGCCTTAGCGCGGTCTAGTTAAGGTCAAGGTTCCAGGGCATGCGCCGATTCTCAGGGCGCGTCCCTCTCACTAAAAAACCGGCTTACCCCACTAATGCCAGCAGTGACACCTTGACCAATACAGCGGCTCTTGCACGCCACGATTTTTTTTAAGAGATGGTGGACTTGAGCTTTGGATCGAGAGATACAAGACCTTGAGGATTGATGAAATATTGAGCATTTTAAATCGTGTAGGGGGGGGAATGCGCCCGGGAGCCTTGCCTGGTCAAGTAGTTGACGGTCCCTTTGCAAGCTGGTCATACACGCAGCTAATATCTCTGCACTGAATCGCAGTAGAGGACTCTGCAGAATAACAGAGTTGGCCAACTGAGAGGGCATCAGATCAGTCAAGAACTGCCACAGGGCAACGAGATAGTTGCGATTACGCTTCAGTTCTCTCGTGCGCCGTTAAAACGCATGCAACGGGCGAGGAACGGAAATTGCAGGATCTGGCCAATCACCGCTGACACCTCCACTATAGCGACCACTGAAGCACCCACTAGGCTCCAGTAGACAATGCGATACGGAAATCATCGGCTCCTCCGATAGCCAGGGCACGTCGCTCACCTGGAGCTCGACGCAGTTAGAGAGAAGCTCGATGGAAATTCATAAGAGCCTGCCCGGAGTGTGTGTGTGTCTGGTTTCTTTGATTAACGATACTTGGTAGCCCTTGTGAAGCAAAAGATCCCGTCATGCTCTTCACGACAATTGTGCATCTCAAGTAATTGCACAGCTGTCTGTCAATGCGCGTGGGAATATGCACCTGTATTGGCCGCTGTAAGCGCACTGAAGACACAGCGGGCGGGCAGGAGACCAGCCAATCAAAACTCTCTATCGGGCTCCGCTATTGCTCCCGAGCTGCTCGGGAGCAATAGTGGAGTCTCGGGAGCAATAGCGGAGCCGCTCTGAGCGAATGAGATTTCCCGGATCAACTGTGGCGGCCCGATCTGGCTAGCTCAGACAACTCCCTGTAATGCCCGCTGAACGACAGTGGACGTGCGACGTGTGGGCGCGACAACAAGGGCCGCACTCGTAAGCCATCTCGAATTGCTCACGGAGGCGGCAACAGGAGAATCATCGGCCGGGATAAGAGAATGGGATTAATAGTGAGGAAGTGTGAACTGAGACGAGCCAGACGGAGATATGAAATGAAACGTATAGCTCGCTCCCGTGGGCAGAGACACCCAGGAGCAACCAGAAGAGACGCCAAGTCGCGGCCAAGTCGAGTCTTGAGAGGAAGCACGCCAAAGTCACCACGGAACTCTTCGTGTCTCTGCAAAACTGGTATCTGCTACGAAACAGAGATCCACGAAACCGAGAGTGGCTTGAGCAATTCAACTCCATCATCCAGCCTCTACATCGTCCGACGTTGCTCGCTCAGAAGCACCGGCGCGTGTGATGGGTGGGGGTGGGAGAGATACGGCATTTATCACCAACAAAAGACAATTTAGTAATTCTACTAGGGAAAAAAAAGATACATCGTCATGTTTATTGTTCAAGGTATGCATGCATCAATTTCTTTTCTATTTTTATTGGTTCTGTTACTTGATATATGGGTTTGATTCTGCTGCGCTTATATCGGTACATCTGCCACTGTACCTTGCGCGCTGCATCAACTCGTCACAGAGTGAGCCTAGAGACCATAGTGAAAATAAGCAAGATGCAGCCCGCGTCAACACGCATTTTCACTCACAGCTCGTCTCGTGAATTTCCTCTTTGTCCTCCAAAGGCGTGGCCCTTTCGTGCCCTGTATTATCCTTTGCGTCGGGACGGCTGGTGGAATTAAGCACCGAGGTAATGCTGGTGATGCCCGTCCACTGGGCTTTAGCGGGTGCTCTAGCGGTCGTTACGGGGAGCGCCGCGCAGGCATAATTTGATTGGTCGCGGCGTGGCTCCGCAATCAATCCTTGCATTTTTACTGGTCCCAGGTGGCTCCGCTATTGCTCCCGAGGCTCCACTATTGCTCCCGAGCGCCTCGGGAGCAATAGTGGATCCCCGGATAAACTCGATGAAGCCAATGGAAATGCCAGAGCCCATCGCGCGTCAATTGGCGTGTTGGCCAGACAGACAGAGGGAGCCAGAGCACGACAAAGTCGGAGATTATTCAGAGTCTCGATGCGCTCATTGATCTGTCTTGGCTACGGTGAACTCTCCTTGGTAGATTGTTTTAGAGCGCGCGTTGAGTTTGCGTATCGTTGCGAGCGTGTCCTGCACCGCAATAGCGGACGTTAAAAGAGAGGCAATCCAAGCCGTGAGCCAGCGTGTCGGGACGGATCGCCAAACGCTCAATAAATATATACACTTTGAACAATATTATATTGCGATGCATCGCCCAATGACAGAGCCACGTCAACGCCTCATCCTACTCCAACTACAGAGCAGCCAGAGCGAACACGCAACGGAGCCGGACAAAGGTTAACCCGCTCACTGCCCGTCCTTACGTCAACCGCGACGCGACGCGACACGCTCCAACGCGATACGTGCGAATAAGGTATATGGCCTTGAGCACGTCCTGCGCTCCCCTGCGTGTATACTCCGAGTGGGACTGCCTTGTCTAAGGGGTCACATCCCTGCTCACGTCTGGTACCTGAGGTACAATACAGTGCGTCGCGCAGGCCTTCCTGCTGAAGTTATGCGTGCCTTGTGCAGGTCTATTTGTATAGTACACCAGCAGGTTAATCGAAGCGGTGGATGTTCACTACGGGTACGAGCCACCACCAATATCAGACTAAGGGGATTGACTTAAGATCGCAGGCAGAATGGGGACTTCAATAAACCAGAAAAGTAATCACTGCTAAATCCGTTTGCCGCATCTGCATCTCAGTCTCAAATAAGCAGCATCTCCCTCGAGCGGCAATAAGGTAATGTAGCAATTAACAGCCGTCGCATACTCAAGTTAATCCTACGGCGGCCAGGAGGAACAATATATATCTCTCTTCCACAGGCTCAATTAAGAGTAAGGCGACATACTCTCGTCAGTCAATCTCGGCCCCTAGACTAAACCTCGGTTTTCTATGATTGAGGAATCCCATGAAACACCGTTCAGCCAACGCCAGCGCAAAGGCTTCCATACGCGCGGGCAAGCAAATGATTCAATAGCAGACTCGAGATATATACAATGCCAGGGCGGCCCTGAACCAGCGTGCTGGGGATCTAGGGACGGTATGCGGCAGTGCTGGTGTTAGGAGCAGCGGCTCTGGCACGGCTAGAACCTGTCCGAGGTAAGACGTATGTCCTCTAGTGCGGCATCTCGTGAGCAAGAATATTGCGGCCTATTGGAGAGGAATTCTATACAGCGGTATGGTTATCTATAATATAGTGTGGAGTACGGGGACTGTAGTATCGGATAACTGCGTCGTCAAGATTAATTCTAAGCAGGGAAGTTACGGTCATGGACACTTTGAGAGAGTAACGAGCAGTTATATAATTTTATCTATTAGAAACACTAATCATAGAGTCTCTCCCTATAGAATAGGTATTCTCATCTCTGAGTGACAATCTGGAATTCGCGCCTACTCTTATCTTCGTTGCCTATCTCAGTTCTATGCCGTCGTGGCTAGCAACTCATATAGCCTTCTGCATCGACTCAACCAACCACTCGCGTATAACCGCCCATCTTCTAATCTCCATCGGCCTATTCCTCTCGTTGGTAGCTCAGTATGAACAGACTAATATTTCTTGTGTTTGCGAGAACCTCCGCCTACCCTAAAGCCGCGTTCTTGCCCTTCCATATTGCTAACAGTCACGCCAAGTCGCCCTCTTCTTATCCAAACTCGACATACTAGACCAAGTCACATTTTCAATTCTCCTCACATTTCCATCATAAATAGCCAGCGGGTTGCCTATTGCCTCAAGGCCGCGATATGCCCCACGGTCCGCGGTATCCTTCTACGTCATAAAGGAATATGATTCCAGCGGCGCGCGTGAAACTTGTGAGTATCTCCGCAATACATTATGGCTTTCGTGTGTGATATGACTTCATGTTCTTCTTATTATTCGCATAGTTATCCCGGTGCGGCGTCACTTATTCATTTACTAGCCGTCATATAACGCCTTATTCACACAGTCACCACAGACCGTAGCTATTTTTTCACCTCTAGCTCCTAACCATCGTCCTGATTTACCGTCTCTGACATCAGGACTCTTGCGATACGTGGGGAGCGGCCATACATATAGGGCAAGTTCAAGATATCGTAAGTAAAGTGAATATTAGTGTGTCTATGTCGCGCAATCACAGAGGACTCTACTACCGCAATAATAGACAAAACTCTCCAACGGATTCAGCTAAGAGATGGCTTCCTCTTTAGCGAGCGGCGTTGATATTAGCTACTTAGGCAACGTTAGGCTGAGCAGTGGGTGCCATAGAACCGCTTTTTCGTCGTGTAACTATATCGAACTCGTGGTCGGGCGATCCGAGATCTTAGAAGTTCTTTTTACGTTAATAGATCTAGATAAGGGATCTTAATCAGGCCATGGAAATTGGATATCTAGGCATTCATCAGTAGGAGGGCTGGATCGAAGCATCCACCGTGGCTAAATGTCGTCAGTCTACCAGCTCTGGGAACGGAAAATCCATTTCCTAGTAGTAGCGTTGCTCGACGGAAGAACGCCAGGAAGAGTTGTGGATCTGGAATCTCAACTAAATGCAAGTCGGCGACCCAGCATATAGCATGATACGCTATCTTGTCGCGCGATGCATACTAGTTTGTGGCCCGGACTGAAGCGCTCGGGACTTGGATACTCTTTTGTCTCTGCGTGCGCGCTGGGCGTGTTATGATGGGCGAGTTACATGACTAAGAGGCTGAGAATATAAGTGAGAGGCGCAGAAGCAATATCGTACCACAGTGGCTCATAGCGTCGGGCTCGTTAGCAGTCAGAACTAATTAGATGGGGCTTCGGTTCGAACTCACTGGATGATATTCATTTAGATGCGGCCGTCGAATTGATTAGGCTTGTCCTACCGTCTTAATTTAAACTATCGCTTTCGTCTTTCTCCTCCCACTGTGCGTATCTTCGTCAAACGGCATACCAAATGTTCTTTAATAATACTCATATTACCGATAGGGAGGCGATCGACGTCGCCATATACTTGAGAATCTCGTATATCGTCTTTGCATCCGGCAATCCAAGCAACTCGGGTGTCACTCGCTCGGCTTTAGTCACGTGTCTTAGCAGCAAGTCGTATATATCATAGTATATTATGATAATAACAAAACTGCAGATTTCAAGCCCTCAAGTTTCGATATTTGAACCAGATAACGCATCAAGGGTCCAGGCCACCTAGAATATGGAATAGACCAGTGGCAGGTTGTGCTTAACTGTATTACCACTGCGTCTCCGGCGTTCTATGGCACCATCGCCCCATAGCGTCTATCTTCTGCCGCTTCCTCCATACCTCGCTATGGGACTGATTGAGCACCTGATCGTTGCTCAAAAGGTTTCAGTAAAGCTGTCTAGTCTCTAGGTTGCTTGACCTCTACCTATCCATTATACGCAGGACATCTAGGGCGGACGTTGAGATACTCCGTTGCTTACCTCATATCTCGACATAGAAGTCGCTCAAGGCTGGGAATACTGTCGCTTACTGACGGGACGAAGCTTATTGGCTCAGGGATACTACCATGTGGCAGTATAATCCTCAGGCTTGACCTCACCGGTCGAGAAAAATCATGATGACACTAGTAGGGGCCCCGATAGGCGCCTTCATGACCCTCTGTGTGAGCCAGCGGCACCCTGGCCCCCTGTTCTCGGCGTTGAGCACGATGTATTAGTCACGAGTCACTGGCCTGGTCGTAGATTGACGACTTAGGCCTGGTCGCGGTGGAAGTCTGCCTGCGTATTATTGTTTCCTACCACAAGCTCGGTTATTTATAGGGATGTGTGAGTAAGTCCAAAGGCATGAGTCGCTCAGCAGGTCTTCTCATAGACGATCCTATGATAGCCACGGCGCTCACGTCAGACCAGATTATGTAGAAATTTAGGTTTTCAAAGTTTGGCGGCGTTATGGGGCTCTCACTTACACGCACCCCTCTTCAATCTTGGTTCGCATGCCAACTACTAAAGCCAAAGATTAGACCTTTTAATAGACTTAATCTTTATCTACTCCTCGACACCGGCAGAGTGACTTTTCTAGTCTTTAACGCATACTAGGGGCCTTATGTCAGTCTACTAGCTTTATCTCTGCCTCATCACCGTAATAGTTATCGTTACAATCCTTACCAGTAAGCAGCCAACTCTTGAGGAAAAGTCAGATCCTCCTAAGGTGGATTAAGGGGAGAAAGGTAAAGGATTCTTAGAATAAACTCGGCAAGGGGAGTTGCGATTAAGTCAGATGCTGATAGGTTGGCTGTTACTGAAGGGGGTCTTGATGGTGGTTCGACTGCTGCGGGCTCTCCTGGCTGTACTGATACTGCGGTTGCTGCTGTTACTATCGTTTCCCTTTTGATCTATTTTATTCTTATCTTCAGTAATTGCTTTCTGACTTTCTCCTGCGCCGGCTATATCGTTTTAGAGCCGCCTTATGTCAGTCTCTGGGTCTCGAACTTGGGAGTTGATTAAAGGGGTTGCGAATTCATGAGCCATATATCGTCAGAACTGATAGTTAAAGTCAAGAGCAAAACCAAATGGGATGAGTCTGAGAACGATCGAGGGATTCTGCTACTAGACGTAAAAGACTCGAGTGAGAGCTGCATGTAAGTCTATCGAGCCGCAGACGGGCAACAGAGACACGCGCTCATAAAACGTTTTAGAAAGAGTCCAGGCAGTCTCTAGTCAACATGTTTCATTGATTCTTTACATTTTTCGCCGCAGTTATCAAAGACCTCGGGGGTTAGACGGCCGCCGGGATGCAGTTCCTCGCCGTGCCGTGCTACTGCCTCGGCGCAAAAGGAAACAAACTACTTGATAGCGACTTCTCGAAGAAATATTATCTTTTACGATAACCGCAACGGTGCCTATGCACTAACTTGGATTAGAATATTATCGGGTTAAGGATAAGAGCGCCATTGCGTCAAAATAAACTAGATGCTCGCCCGAGGCTTAAAGAGGATAAGGGTAACGGAGGAAGAGGAGCTCTATACCCACGAGACCAATGCAACGGGCAAGGTGCGCAGGATCCGGGACCAAGAGCCAAGTTACAGTCCCAGTCCGATCCCTGAGGTGGTAAGGCGGTATACGGAGTATAGCAGACGCAGGTTCAAGCAAGAAGTATACGCGACCAAATTATCTTCAGCATCCACATCTACTTCGTCACTTGACGCATCGCGAGGCATTCTAATAAGCCCCAGTCAACTATGATGCAGCGGCGGAGCATAGCCGACATCAAGATACGAGCAAATAGAGAGTAGTGTCGGTAGAAAGCCTACTCTATGATAGAACGCGTGAGAAAGGGCAGCATTATCGAGAGCCAGTTAAGATAGAGAAGGAAGGCTTATGAGTTCCCTTAACATAAAGAGTACTCCTTAGCAAAGGGAACGAAAGTGCGGGTAAGTGGCGGGAGTAAAGAGGACTATCATATATGTCTATGACTATCATATAACTATATGACTATCATATAACTATATAACCATCATATATCTCTATGATCACCATATATATTTATAGCTATCATATGTATCTATGGATATCATAGCTCTCTATGGCACCTATACTACTCTATGATAGTTATACTTCTATCTGAGTCTTATAACTTCCTATGGCTGTGTTAAAGTATTTGTCTCTACTTTACACTAGTTACTCCAACGGCCTTTAATAAATATCACGATTTGCCTTGTCTGGCCAGGAGACTGAGAGACTGTATTATCTCCCTTTGTGGGGCCTCGTCTATGGGAGTAGAAGTCTTTGACCTGGACGTCTTTGATACGCTCAGACGAGGTCGTCTCGTTCTTTTTGCACCTTTAACGAGGAGGCAAATATAATACTGCCTCGAAATATGTTGCGGATAACCTTCAAAGAGTAAAGCCAGACGAAGAGTCAAAGGCACTAGTCGTCGCGACTCTCATTGCGCCCTTGTGTAGTTGTAGCTCTGCACTTTGGTGTTTCGATCATAGAACAGTACTTTGGTTGATCTATAGGCGTCGCTGTAGTGGCAGCTCTGAAGAGTATGAGGGCGTTATAAGGACAGACGTTCGACCGAAACTACTGAAAAGCTCGTCTATTATATTGCCATCCACTAGCCCTTCCCCTTAGAATAAGTAACCAAGCCAAAAGGCCGTTGTTAATGAGCTTCCTACTAATATTAGTCAACTGCTGAGAGCTCTTCTTACTTACTCTAGCCATGTTATATATATTAACACACGAGCTGCTTCTCGGTAGTATCGACCTGCTTCCTCCTGAAGGGCGTGCCGACTCGGTCGCGAGCGATCTCGTGCATCTTTCTCGGAGTACCGATATTCTCTCCGTCTACCGGGCGGTTACGCCGGAGAGGCCATTCAATCAGTCAACCAGAAAGAGGCCGTATATCCTATCTAGTGATAGATTCCTCCACCGAGTTGCTTTTTCAGACTCAGTGCCATTAGTGCAGATAAGAGCCTTGAGCATAAGTCAGACTCTTACCAGCTGAAAGAGACCTTTAGCACGGACGGTTTTATAGCTAAGCGGCTTAGCTAAGAACTCCTCTGTTTTAACTTACTATTTAGCTTGGCCCTGCGTATATAACCTTGTATAGTAGACCCTTGGCGAGTTTCTATTCCTAAGCCCTTTGTCCTAAACTTGGCGTGGAAGCATTCCGCGTGCCAGGATAAGGCTGCCTTGCAGATCTGAGCTCTAGGAATGCCCTGTGTAAGTGTCGAGTGCTACCGACTACTTCCGCTGATGTTGAAGAGGATGTTGATATCGACATCTCCATAGATACTGTCGCGAACTGGGAGCTAATTGGATCTGCTGATTCGGGGACAGCGACGCTATTCCGGACAACTCAGGGAGAGCAGACGGTGGATGGTGGTGTGTCTTGGTAACGACTAGGGAAAGCAGGTAACGCAGTGCTAGAGACGCTCGCGACATACTCCTCGAGCAGATCGCAGAGCTTAAGAGCTTCCTCGACGACCAGAACGCCGCCTTTAGCGTCGACTTACTTCTGCCCCAGGTCAGTAGCAGTAATCGATATATGCTACTTCTTTAATCTATGTACGGAGACCATTGGAACGATAGGCTTGCTATGAGTATGCGGAATAGTAAAAAGCTTGGAAAAGTCGGTGAAAACTTCGCGCATCGCTGAGAATTTCAAGACTTTGAACTACACTAGATTATACTTGATGAGATTGATGCTCTGGATAAGAACTATCGGCCCTTTTTAGTAAATAGCAACATCTTTCTCTCGCGCTTGAAAAAGCCAACTTGGGCTGCCTTGTTACTATTGCTGCTTTTGGAGTTTCTTACTTTTGTTATTGCTAGTCATTTTATCACGCAAAATCGCTCAACGTACCTTTCATGGGATGACGCGCCCCTGAGGATGCAGCAAGAGACGTCAGACGGACCTTGACATAGGCGTAGAGCCGTCTGTGATAGAATTAGTCATGCAGTACCTCCTTCTTGTCGGTCTCTTGGCTACCCCCGCCCTGGCTGAGCTGGAAAAATCAGACCAAAAGTGCCCCGACTGTTCGAGGAGGTCTATACGGCTTATTACCCTAGGGAAGGGTTGCGGAGACTCTAACGTAATAGGAACTTAGCTCACAGCAGCGATGCGGTTCAAGAGACCAAGACTATATAATCTACTCTATATAAACTACTCGTTACTCTCTCAAAGGCAAAGTACTTCCACGATAATGAAGAACACTTTTTCCCCCCACAATTCAAGCATCATAACGGAGACCAAGACGATCGTTCACAACGGGGCTAAAAGAAAGACAAAGGGCTAGAACAACGAGCTCGGCCGAGTCAACTTCCAGTTTAAGGCTATGAGAATAAGGAACTTAAGTAGAACCCTTTTCCATGCCATCCTGGCAGCAGAGAAGGGCAAGTCTCAGTGCTTCGATGAACTCCCCTGTGAAAGGCCAGGCTCTAGCTGGAAATTGCTTGGGGATGTTTGGGTAAGAGCCGTGAGAAGAACTTGCGTGTTGAGTAGTAACTCATAAATTCCTATAATTGATGTTTTATACCTTCCCCGATTTCTTTAAAGCATTCAAAGACTTTGAGATTGAATAGCGAGAAAGGCTTGGATTAATTGAGGTCTCTACCGACAGCATTACGCTGCCTCCTGAAAGGAGCGGAGAAAAGATAGTAATATGGCGATTTAGGCCCACGAGTCCGCTGCCACCATTGTTGCCCTTACTATGTTGAACGTTGCCCTTGCCACTCTGTCTCCTCAAACAAGACAAAACCGCCCAAAGATTTTCAACGAGGTATTCAAAATCCTCACCAACAAGGAAATTACAGCCGTGACCCTTAAGGATCGGGAGCTGCTCCGGGAATGCTATTGTGTTGATTCTCTGCATATCTTTCGTGAACTTCTATACAGAGGACAATGTGCGCGATGCCTTTAATAACGGACGACGAGTTTCGTGCTTTATTGATATCCTTGCTGTCGTGTTTCGCTTGTTTCAATGTGCTTCTAGTTAGCGGCTTCCCGGGCTTCCCTCGCGTTCATGATATAGCTCGTCTAGGACCGCACGGCATTGTTATTAGTGAGGACGGGATATGTTGGTTCTACTATCCTCGCCAGTCCGCTTCAGGCGGTTGGCACGTAATTGGCACCAATTCACCACTACGACACTAACATCTGCCTTTCCTCTTTATACACTCATGGAGAAGGTCAAACCTGGAACCATCTAGAGAAAAGGTCTGAGAGGCTTATTAGCTTCGTCATTGCTATCGCCTGGTCGATGGCTTGGATCTCGGTCGCGATCCTCCTTAATGAAGTCGCCTATTAGCCCCTCTACTTGCAGCTCCGCCTCAAAGTGCTCGCGATAGAGATAATCAATTGAAAATATCTAATATTGTAACTTGTTTACGGTGTTGAAGCTATGGCTAGTATCTTATTAGTAGTCTGAAGCAGCTCTTATCTAATAACCTATGGTGTTACCTAAGGGTTCGGGTTGGAGTTAGGGTTATAAGAACTTGCCTTATATTCCTCTCACTTGCTCGCATAATCGACCTCAATTATCTGGCTGACTATCTAAGAACTAGACGGCGTTAAAAAATTACAAGCTGGTCCTCCCCGCCATATGACTACCTTTCGCAATACGATGCATAATCTTGCTAGAAATTCCCGTTAACTATAGCGCTAGGTCTCTTCTCGCTAACTCGAATGTTACTACTCCCACCACCGTGGATAGCTACGACCGAGATCTCTTCCTTTACTAGGCACTTATTGAAGGGCTATATTAGGCTCGGTAATAACTTAAACCTCTTTAGCCCGCTAGGCAAGTAAGACCAAAGGATTTAGGGCATAATAAAGGAGCAGGGTGATGACTTCGGAGACTATAACCCTCGCAGCACTCTATACGAGGCCCGAGATGCCACAGTATAAGCGGGCTAGCGAGAGCGAGAGGATACTCTAACCGACCTCACTCATTTGCTTGACTTATATGAAAACGGGTATAGAACCTGGATATATTATCTCCTCTGTGATGCCCACGTTTAATTAAGTAACAAGGGCCTCTTATATTTAAGCTATGAGAAATGAATAAACGCTTAGTACCGTCGTCGAGTACCTAATCATTCGATCGGCAGCCTCTGGGTGTCTAATTGTCAGCCCCAGTAGGAGACGCCATAGACGATATTTCCCTCAAGTCGCGTGAGAGCACCTAATGCGTAAGGAGCTGAGTTTGAACTCTCCATCGGGGCTTTTCCGCCCTTACAACGATTCACTTCATTTCCCAGGGCCCCAAAGTAAATAGCCTCGTAGCCTGACTCAGACTTCGTTAGACTAGCCTTAATTAGGAGAGGCTTGACTTCTAATATTAATATGTGTATGAGATAATAACCATAGCTATATAGGATTTGCGGGTTTTCTTTTGCTAACAACGCCCTAACGAAGAACGATATAGCAGAGATCGCTGGCTAAGATATTAGGATCGTTATAAACGTGCTGCAGAAGTCTCTTAGCGTGTGTAAAGGGCCGAGCCTCTAACGCAGATATAGGCGATGTAAGCCGTCGTCTCTATAAAAACGAACTAGGCGCTGAGGAGGTAGCGAAGCGTAAGGCTTTCGTTATTCTGAGGAGCAGGCCTAGCAAGGCAAGACGATAGAAGTCTCGTTACTCTAGGCTACCTTTTCTTATTCTTAGAGTTCTAGCCCCCTGCGCAGTCTATTCTTTAGCTAAGCAGGCCGTTAATTCTTTAAATACCTTCTCTACGCGGTGCCTGGCCACAAGTATATCTAAATTCCTACTTAATACTCAGAGGGTACTAGCGTATATAGATATTAGACTATTCGCTATGACGAACTGCGAGCCCCCCATAACATAGACCGCGGCCTTTGCTCAGGATATCCAAGTTATTTGAATATCCGTCCAAACTTTTGAAATATATCCCCTAGCTCCAGGCCCTTAATACTATTAACATAAGCAGTCTACGTATATCTTTATAAAAACGTCGAGATATCCTGCCGTGCAAGGGACGGACCATAAGTCACCAACCTACCGAATCAGGCGACTGGATCTGCTGTATCTAATGATGATAAACTGGCTAGGCGGACGGAAAGCGAAACGTCACGGTAGCGAGACGCGATATCAGGGCCCAGAGAATCCGGGAGGTAAGTCTGCTAAGGGCCTAAACCCGATCACGACGACCCCGCCCGTAGAGGGGCACCGAACTATTCATCATTTATGTGGAATGCGTATTTGCGCTAGAGTGATGCTTGCTTTTTTTTGTCGCCAGTATCGCAGATAGCCCAGTGGCTAAATCTAACGCTCGGAAGCTCAACTTTCCGATACTCAAGTGAAGAACTCGTGCATAGTTCTCCAAGTCTTTTCGATAATGTCAGCAGCTTACCTTTTATTTCGAGCCAGAGTGACTTACGGATAGCTGGCGTTCGGGTGATGCATGAAGTAGTCATCATACGCAAATATCGCAGCTCGACGGAGAGCTGCCATCTCTCTCAACGACGGTGTCTGGCGGAATACCAGTTCATAGAGGCCGAGCCCAAGCCCGAAGACTACGAGCGGCAGCCTTAGGACGTGGGCAGAGAAACTGCACCACTTTGTCGCGGTCGGCTTAATAAGCGACGAAGCGTCTTACTAGAGAAATCGAGGCGAAAGACGGTTTACCCTTAGAGGATCATAATAACAAGGCCTTCTATTATCGGATAAACAGTGAAGGCGGGCTGATAGGCTCTGTTCAAATTTAAGACTATTCCGCGAAGACGTTTTGCGCCTGGTGGTCCAGGGTAGGTACAGACCAGCTGACCATGGGCTGCAAAGCAAGGTCTGCCTCAAATGTCTTTAGCAACGGTGATGAAGACTGGGGCGCAGGACGTATACTATGATATTAATGCGGCATAGGTAGTCCTTTTTATGGCTTGATGCTTAACTAAATGTGTCGTTTGCAGAATCATAGTATTTAAATAGGAACTACGAGTCCATTCTGAATGTAATACCGCGCCGATTATAGTTATTACTATATTAAGGATACTAGTTAAATGAATTCACCCTCCAACACCCCAGAATCAAGCATACAGTTCGCTTTACCCTAAAATGAAGCCTGTTCTGGCTCCTAAGAAGGTTGAGAAGCGAGACTAAACTCGGGATAACGAAGGCCACCAGGTTAGTTGGAAGATACGTTTATGCATACTTAGAATCTACCTTCTAATGGCTTACTAACGGCTCAGAGCACGCTTGTGTTGAAAAGTCTGGACACCCTTCTCCAAGCGCTTCCATGCATTGTCTTGGATGGGAGTTGAGGATTAGTCTGGAAGGTAGATACGCCAAGTTGACTGTACAAAGGTTTGCCATAGCTAAGTCGATAATGGCTTGCGATTGGTCTGGTTTCTTGGGTTGAGCGCCCTGAAATGCTAGAGATAGAGAAGCTCGGGCGATGGGCACTGTGACGATGCGTTCGGATGAGGTAGAATAGAATAGGAGGCTGGTGGCTCAGGGGAAGAGATTTGAGGCTCTATTAATGCGCTGGCTGCTTTATCATATGTCTAGCTCCGCTTTCACGTTCTTCCCTGACTTTGGTCTGAGATGTGTCTGGCCCAGCATTAGGTACGACCTCCAACCTACGGCTTCTGTAGGATACTGTAAGGGTTTCTAGTAAGGACCATTTGAAATAGTATGTTGCAGATAACACAATAACCCGCAAAGTCTGCCGCAGAGTGCCATTCATTGCGAATATAGAGTGCGCTCTGAAAGTTAGATAACACAGGTGCTATAGTCCTCGGCAGATTAATAGCTTAAGACCGTCAGTACTCAATCATAGCTCTAATGCTACTCCCCTTTTGGAGTTTCGCTTTAGTAACTCAATCGTTCCGCAGCAGCTTGGGACCATATCTCATAGAGCAGGCTAATGAGACGCTCGAAACGGTAAGAACCTGTATGCTCAGCTGCAAATTTGGTAGCGTCAGTAGGAGGTACCCTGGCTGAGGAATATCGTAAGATTCCAGCATTTCGTCCCAAACATGCTACAAAGGCGAGGAGTTTCTTCTACAACATAATAAATCAGTATCATATTAATGCTGCTTTCATGCTATTGAGGCCTACGACGAGTTTCCCATTACTTAGTCAAGCCGTGTTTCTCCATAACGAGATTCCCTAACAGACACTCTCGTCATATAATCCTATAAGTGAACCAATCGCGACCGTATCGTTATCTATAATAATCAGCCTTAGAACCCCTGCTAAGAACTTTATGAAATTCGAAGTATTTATTAATAGTGACGAGAGAATGCTTAGTAGGATTAAACGCCGCATGAAGTGGTAATGACTCCTAAACGAGTATACCTAAGCGAAAATAGAACAGCAAAAGTCTAGAAGCCGAGATTAAATCTATTTACTTATAATTTGAAGGGTGATACGTGATTTATAAGCGACTAAGTAGTATACATAAATTATTAAGCCGGCAAACACGCAAGTTAAGGTAGTAATCTGGATGCTTATGCTAGCTAAGAGTCTCAAAGGAAGATAGAGAGTGCGCTGATTTTCTACCTGCTGCCTCACTAGCCGGACGAGGGTTAAGCGGAAGCCTATTAAGGGGGACCTTTGTAATTTAAGCTAGTTTACTTCTGGCTTTTAGTACTGGCGCTCAAGGAAGCAACAGGAGAAATCATCAACTAGCTACATTGATCTGATATAGAGACTAAGACTTGAATACTAATTTAAACGGAAAAGCTAGACTTTGGCTGTGGAGTTCATATTTAAATAGATAGTTGGCGGGTAAAGTTAAGCATATATCATAAATAAGTATATCAAGGTAGGAGCGAGCTACTAGTTTATTCGTAGTTAACTACATACCTGACATCAATCTCATATTTTTATTACACGTTTTGCTCTATATCTAATGCTAAATATTTGACTTATAACAAGATCTCCGCATCACCGAGTTTAGCATTTTAGTCTCACTCCCCCGCTACGCTGCCTTTACTAGGGATAGGGCAGCAAAGCAAGCACCCCGTACACGGTACTGGGCTAAAGACACGGGGCATAGCTACACTAAATGGCCAGTTTAAGATATCATAAGGAGCATTAACTACTAGATTCAACCTTAAAGAGGCCCGTTCAAGCTCACCTATAAAAATTAACAAATATTAGGTTAATATTACACCCAATCAAAGGCTTAAGACATTAAGAAGACTCATACACGACTCAAAATATTATCCCTAATTCTATTAATAACATATGCTAGCGCGCGTTTTGACGTCTTGCCGAGTTAGATAAGATCACAGACTACGCTTCTGGTTGAGAATTAGTATGGTAGCGAGAGATGCTGAGTTTTATATACTCCCGCAAACTTATTAGTGAGACGCTGTTACAGTTCTTTCTACGAAGCCTATATCTCCTCCCAGCCGGGCAAAGCGGTTTGCCGTCTCCTCCTTTTCCTACTCTTTGGAGACCTTTTTGTTAGAGCAGAAGAATGTAGCTCAAGAGGCGGGGCTTTCAGCACACCACTTAGTGATAAGGAAGGTAGGCCATCCATAATAATTCCCTTAGAGCGGCTACAATATCATTAGGCGATTCTGCGTCGGCAGCATCGACTCGTAAGAAACTCCAGCGGTTACTGCGGCGAAACACGACTCAAGAGCTCATTGTCCGCAAGAGCAGCTTCAACAGCTGCCCTAGCAAGACCCGCTGGAAAATAGATAGCGAAGGGGGACGGGTAGTTAACGCCATATCTTCAGGTGCTTCCCTATGACACCGTCATCCACGATCATATCGGCCGGCTTCAGCCACGCTACTAGTTACAAGTTAGCAGGAATAACGAATCAAGGCCCTATTTAGTCCTCAAGGTATAGCTAGAGAAACCGTTGATATAGAGACTTCGATTTCTGCTATATTATCATGCACAGTAGACGACAATACTCAGCAAAGAAACGACATCCCCAAACGCTAAAAGTCAAACGACTGCCGATTGAAGAGACAAAGCCCGGGCCTATATAATATTTAAAACTTATTTTCGGACAATAGAGTATGAGCCAGAGTTTTTCCCAGAGCAACTCCGTTTAATCCAAAGGGTCCAATAGAGAGTTTCAATACTCGGCTTCAAGAGACCATATGAGGAATCAAACATTGAGAGAAAACGAGCATGGCTAGATACCTGCACGGGACTGAGCTCTGATATTGCCGCTTTGATCATGTCAAGTCCTCACCTAGTGTTCAAAGTGTTCTCGTAGGCTGTAACGTCAATAGCCATAGCACCCATTTATCGTCCATCCAGCTAAGTAGGTTAGAACACTCTAGAGAATACAAAACAGCAAGCGTCAACCTGCGATGTCACAGTAAGAGGAGTAGGCTACGTGGTCCTCCTATTTCTCGATAATGAACGACAACCAATCTCCGACATTACCACCTAGTATAAGATATTCCTTCTCATAATAGACTATGATATCCAAAATAGACTATGGGATACGTAATAGATTATGATCTTCATAATAGACTATGATCCTCATAATAAACCATGATATGATAAACTATGATACCCATAATATACTATGATATTCATAATAAGCTATGGTCTTTAAGATAAACAATGATATCCATAGTTTATCATCATCGCCATGGTTTATTATGTGGCTGTCATAGTAAAGTGTGGTTCACTACCTGAACTACAAAGGCAACACGCTCTTTAGGTACTAATGAACTCAGGCGGCAACCTAATTACAAGCTATTGAAACAAATTTCGAGAGATATTCCATGCAAATATCATAGGCTATCTAATAACCCAGAGAGCCGATATATCTATACTACAGCGCTTATATCACTTCAGTTTAGCTCTCGGATATTAACGCCAACGTAACTTGACACAGACAGCCCGGATGTGTGGTCCCTATAAATAAAATTTAATAGCTTAAAGAAAGTTTCAGGGCAGTAATAAATATAGCATAGAAATATATGCGGCATTACGATATGCTAAGGTAGTCTTATGATCCGAACTACCCACTGCCCGGAAGATAAGCTAGTTATTGCCCGAGAAAGAGATTTAATATCCCACTTTGTAGTATGGATGAACGAACTCACTTATCGATCAAGCCGGCAGCATGCTCTAATAACGCACCAACAGGGGCACCGACGCCAATGGTACCGTCAGCGATCACATTGCCCTTGGGAACGGGTGATCCTGAAGACTGATTCCTTCGGGAGCTAAGAGACGACCTGATAATCATTGCGATACTTTGAGCAGTGAGGTTATGGGACACGAGGGCTTCGTTGCTAATATGGCGCTCGCTTTTTATCCTAACTAAAGAGTGTGGGATAGACTAAGTCGAGTAGCACTTAGAATAAGATGGGCACGCACTTATTATTAGACTACCAATGCCGTTACCGGTTCGGGCTAAGACTCTTATAGTGAGCGGCAGTTTATAAGGCGAGCGCTCGACTTGCCCCCATTGGTTCCTCTATGTCATCTTCCAAAGCCTCTCGAGAGGTAGCTCGTCGGTGAGTTTAGTGCGCTCAGTTGGCATAAGCGGTTTGCAGGTAGAAAGAAGCCCAGTTAAAATACGCTAGACATAACTTCAGCGACTCTATTAGTATCTAAGCGGCACTAACAGCGGCTTAATCTAGGCAGATTTTTAGGCTCCGATCTCGCGCTGCGTGACTAGCCCGGACGATAAAGAAGTGCAGATAAGGGTGGCGACGAAGAAGTAAAGAAGAGGACGACACCCAGCTTTCGGAAGCCAGAGCTAAGCGACCGGAGCCTCGTGGAATCGGACGCAGGCGGTGATATCAAGGCAGAGACAAGGATATATCGAGTGTGGCTATGAATATGTCGTATAAGGCCAGCCAGCTTCGTTATTAATGCCGAAGGGTGGGGTAAGTGATATAGGGGCCATGGCGTACCTAAGGAGAAGAGATGCCATCTGTGGAGGTGACGGAAGATGGGAAAACAAGAAGCATGTGTCTGAGCTGTTGCAGAATAACCTGAGAGGGATAGGAAGGGGATATGATCAAGGTGCAGGGGCTTATGCTTTTTTCTCATTTGCGATTGACCAGAAAGGCGGTAAATCACAAATTCAAGCATCTGCCATGCTCGCCAGTGTAGTGCAAAGATGCGCAAAGTTAATATTATTCGGCTCTTGAGTGTGTTTACGTGCCTGCGCGCGAGAGGGAATCTAGCCTAGTTTTACGAATCCCACGGTTCAATATTAGAAATAATTTACGAGACTTTGACCAAAGCCATATCATAAGAGTATACCAAGATATATGGGCAGTCAGGCCAACGTCCAGCTAGGCTTACATCCCGGTGGTCAAGACGCCGTTGACCCCGGTGCTGTTGATGGAGAGGTCTTCTGAGAGCACCTAGTTGCAGGCCAAGGTGAGCAGGGGCGTACACCCTTGAAGGAGAGGTCGATTTAAGCTCATTGGATTGCGCCATGGGGGAATTCAGGTTAGCAAATCCGAAAATTGGCTCTTCTTATTTAGTGTATGATTTGCTCCCTCTGCGCTTGAATAGCGCCCCCAGTCGCTTCTCCACCGTTGCTAGTGCAAGGCTTGTTCTCTGCGAGTTCAAGCATGTTATCTCGACTCAACTTAACAATCATATCCACGTATTACAATAAACGGCTGCCCTCTTATATTCTTATACAAGCACAAGTTGATCGTGGAATAACCCTGCACAGTCTCATAGGCCTATCTCATTCCTTGTCGTCAAGCTCTGAGAGGGCCGCTCCGGGAGGGCATCTCTACCGCAGTCCAGACGCCCAACACTTCCAAGACCGAAACTCCTCTTTCGCCGTTGCTTAGACCGAGCCCTGCCTATTCCTATTTATACAGCACAGCACCCGGTCCATATATCCGATGAGATCTATCTCTTACCCACGTAGGCCAGTCCCCAAGACGAGAGTAAAACTAATATCTCGTAGATACACGGCTAGCCTACTGCTATCGTTCTCGACCATCATTCACACACTATTATTTCAGAACGTCATCGGGTAAGCCCGCGAGCGTCATAGACGCAGCCAAGTAAGCGCAGTGTAGTAGAAGACGGGTGGCATGCTCGCTTGATTTTGTAAAAGATATGGCTAACGAGAAGAAGCATCGTCGAGAACAGGAAGAAGTGGCGCCAGGGCGAGACAAGGCGACCAGGGAAGCACGGGAAGCATTTGCGTGGCGTTTATAAAGGGGAGCCAGGCGTATGAGGCATGGAATTGGCCGGAGTCTATATGGATTGAATCGTCGACGGAATAGAAGTAGTGCTCTTATAAGCGATGATACAAAGCTCGTCATGGATCAGCTAATGTGCTCTGGAGCTGGGCAGAGCTAGCTATAGTACTCACGGCTTCGACGGCAGTTGAACGAGATGAGCGCTATGTCTTGATCTGTAGACGTGACTCACTCCCAGGCCGTCTAGTCTGTCTCGTCAAAGTTGATGCATCTGTTACCGTTCTCTTGTCGAATAGGAGTCGTTTGATTATTACTAACTGTAGAGTCTTGTGTAATCCATAATTAGTATTATCGGGGTCTCCCTGTAGTTTCTGGGCCGCTATTAGGTCATGGTCCCTACCGTAGATCTGGGGCAAAGGAGCGGTAAGACGGCATGGTTGGTCTCGAGGCGACTAGCCTAGGCGCGATATTGGAATTGGGTTCTGTTACACTTAAATTAACAACCTTTACGTTATCTCAACTATGACTTGCCATTCTCTCTTTGCTTATACGCTAGGGCAACTACTTTAATTCTCCCAGACGAGGAACGACAAAGTAAGGCTCGCATGACTTTTCCGCCGCTCGCGCACCAGAATATCGTCATACTTACTTGTTAATAAAATGTAAATATATTTACACTCGGCGCGACTAAGAAATAAAGAACGCGTTACCTCTAGGACCACTAGAAACGTTCAACTCTAGTTACCCTTCGAACTTGGCTAGGCTCGTGGCTCATCAAGTACCTTGGCCTTGGTGTCTACGTGCGCACGTAGATAATTAAGATCCCAGATATCATAGATCCTGCCCAGAGCTTCTCCAATTTCGGCACAGCGTTAGTAGTGCTGCACCTTAACATAGACTAGCACGGCCGCCTTATACGCCTTATGGCAGCAGCTACTTGATGGTAGGTTTCCCCCTCTCAAGCATAGCTTATTTTTATAATACGAAAGATCATCACTCTATCATATTCTCAGCGTCATAACCCAATACTAAACCTAAATAAATTACTCGCTGGTCTCTCGAAGGCAAGGTGCTCCACGATAATATAGCACGCCATTTCTATTCCACATTTCAAGGATCATAACCCAAACCAATATAAATCAGCAGTCTAAGTAAAGAGAGAATAAGCAGACACTCATGCCGGAGGACAAGTATGCGACACCAAACCAGGGAGATAAGGTAGGATAAAATACTGATTAGAAAGCTCTTTACCTCCTAAAGGTTCACTATAGAAAGGACTTTCCGACCAAGCGCTTATCAAGAACAAGCTCATAAGAATATATGGCCTTTCGGTGAAAATACATAGCGTAACCACGAGAATAGAGCAAAACAAGGTTCCAAATTTAACCCCAATCAACTGCCAAAGCAACTATACATACTCTGCCGGCCACTAATTAGACTATTAACGTGAAGAACCTGCTCAACTTAGGACACCCAGACGTATCATGGAATATTATGAGAGCCTTGAAAAAAGGAGTAGTTAACCTAGAAATCTATGTGGAGGGACGCGCAGGGATACCAAAGTTTCTAAATTGACTAGCAAGTTTGCCGGATCATATATACAGCCATAACGAAAGCCGCGGGGGCACGCTATACCTCAAAAGAATGAATGGAACTCCCAGAGAAATGCAGAAGCTTCGAGGGGTTCCCAGAAAGGTCAGAGGATCTTTATCTTCGAGCCTCGTGCTGACTCGTGGCGGCGTCGGTCTTGAAGTCTTAAATTCAATACTAGTATCAGACTCAATCTACTAACCCGCCAGTCTGTCAATAATCTGAGTGGCTGGTAGATACGCGGCTGGTTTGAGTCCTCGTCGAGGTTGCCACCACGTATGAGCTGTTTATAATGTCCGCATAAGAGAAGACGCTCTTACGTAGCATTACGGAAGTCATAATCTTAGTCGGTTTAAATGCATGTCAAATATAATTACCTGAAGCCTTGGTACGTATCATGATTGTCTAGAGAGACTTGGGGTCTATAAAATATGGGGTTCAATAGACATGGTGACCTTGGGCTATGTGTTTGTTTGCAGAGGTAGTCATGCAGACTCCAGGGCTCTTGTGGACCTTTTATCATAGCCTTGACTGTGAGTTTGTGGGCCTGTTTTGGAGCGTATTTCTGGCGATAGTGTGATAAAGCAGGCTCTTCGGGGTATAGTATAGGCCAAGACCGCCGTTCTATTGCGAGGGGTCCCTGGTATATCTGGTAAGGGAGTGGTATTATCAAATAGGTAAAAGGAGGGGATCAGGAAACAGAACATATCTATTCATCGCAGCAGCATCCCAACTATTCAATCATCCCATCCTTTGTTTCTCCTCAATCTCACAAAACGAACCAATTTTCCCTTTCCCCATCCCTCCCGCAAAGACACCCGAAGATATTCTCCAACGATAAAGGCCAAAGAACCCTCCGCTCACTTGTTGGAATTACCCGCCATGGCAAGCAGCTTATTCGCATCCGCGCAGACGCCCAGAGCCGCCATGCGAGCCTCTGCGCTCCGTAGCTGGAACTCGAGCCACATGAGCTTGCCGACGGTCTCGTGCCACTGCACTCCGATCGAAAGCCAGGTCTTTTCGGCGTCGGCCTGTTCGGGGGTGCACGGGGGTGCACCGGTTGGAGA
>JADBHU010000202.1:0-61898 GCA_017140155.1 Fusarium devonianum | reverse complement strand
CCCCCGCCCCCCGCCAAGGCAACGAGCCTGAGCTGCATCTCAACTCTGTACCACTCAAGACCGCACCCCCAGGTGCCGACCGATCTTTCCGAGACATGATGGGCTCTGCAGCCCGAAATCGATCCGAAGACCGCGCGCCGCGAGATTCCTCTTCGACAAGGAAAGGGCACCGCGACAAGGAATCAAAGACCAACCCATCCTCATTGAACGATAATGGAGGATCAACGTTCTTCAACGGCCTGAAGAGCTCTGGCACACGCGCAGCCGGTATGCTAAGTGATCGATTCTTCGGCAAGAGTGGACGCGCCGGCCGAGATGTGGACAAGGATGCCGTGGACGACGACCATTATCAGCTCAAGGTTATCAACCTACCTCTGATCGAGCAGACCCGGTTGACCAGGATTTCTAAGCGGCTGGAAGACTCCAGGGACAAGACGGAGTTTTGGATGCCCGCCTTTCCCTGGAGAGCAATCGACTACTTGAACTATAAGGGATGCGAGGTCGAAGGTCTATATCGTGTTCCTGGAAGCGGACCTCAGGTCAAGAAGTGGCAACGAAAATTCGACGAGCGTAAGTGTGTCTGCTGGTCTACGAGTGCCGGACTAATCCAGTGTAGAATACGACGTGAACCTTTTCGAGGAGCACGACCTGTACGACATCAACATTATCGGCTCAATGCTCAAGGCCTGGCTACGTGAGCTTCCCGACGAGCTTTTCCCCAAGGCAGCACAAGACCGTGTAGCACGGGAGTATGCAGGCGCGGGCGCAGATATAGAAGGGGTCCCCGAGCTGCTCATCGAAGAACTATCGAACCTCTCCCCCTTCAACTACTACTTGCTTTTCGCCGTCACATGCCACCTCAGCCTTCTTTTGGCTCACTCGGACAAGAACAAGATGGACTTTAGGAACCTCTGTATCTGTTTTCAACCATGCATGAAGATTGATGCATTCTGCTTCAAGTTTCTGGTATGCGATTGGCGCGATTGCTGGAGGGGGTGCAAGAATGAGGCCAATTTCATCGAGGAGGAATATATGCTTTTTGACCAACCTCCCCCGCGAGGTCTGGCTGAACCGCAAAAGCCTCGACCTCAAGAGCCCGAGCCCGAGCTCGATCCCGACCGGCAGCAACTCTCGTCTTCGGACGGGAGCAAACAGTCAGGCCGCCTCAGCCCTGGAGGTCAGAAACCAAAGCTGAAGAAGAAACAGCTCCAGATATCCTCGTCCAACGGCAGCGTCGGCTCCAGCAACAGCGTCTCGGCAAACTTGACCATCAACAGCGACCGCGAGGTGGGCAGAGCTTCGGCAGATATGCGGCCGTTGTCGCCCATCATGCCCCTATCGCCCCTGGGCTTTTGAAAGACATCTTTTTTTGACTCGCCGAACGCCAAACGTCACGGGCTTATGTCATCACCCTATTCGCGGCGATATTCACATACGCCCCTGACTACATGCGTTCAGCACCAGCCGACTCACGATGCCATGCCGTTTACGATTTTTTTGCCTCTCGATTCACACACTCTGCTCGATCACTCCGAACGCTGGCGTTCCGCCGAGGGATGAGCTCGGCAACGCGAATTCAAGAGTTATCGAGGACCCGTCGACCGTCTCTTTCGGCACGCCGGAGCGTGTGAATCCGTTTTCCCCTTTTTCTTTCTGCTATTTGGTATACCCCTGAACGCGTTTTGAAGGAGGATATCGTGTATGAGTTGAGCTTTTCTCTCTACGCGCAGGAAATCCCATTGGAATCCTAGCGCTTTCTGGCAACATTTTAGTCATTTTGCAAGCATTGCGTTAGTCGTCTCGCTTGATTTGCTCTGGGGCAGTTAAGTCAGCCACCTCCACATCGAAAAGGAGCTGGAGATGGTGCGGGTGGGTGAAAAGAGATAGTTCATTGAGTTTGAACTTTGTGGATGATATGTTCTTCTCGTCCGTTTGCATTCATATCTAAAGAGGCCCCAGCGAGGTGATCATTTACAACAGCGAGAAGTATGTAAGGAATGTTGCAATCTGTAATTGGCACATTTTGGGTGACTGGAAAAGATAGCACGTAGATGAAAAGACGCAGTGGATTCTCATCCCTCAAGTTGAAAGCTGTCTGAACCACCGAAATCCGTAGCTTTTGATGCCGATTCGTAACGCCAAGTCCTGAACGCCGCTTCTTATGCTCAACAACAACAGTCCCCGAGTATTCTTCCAGCACCTCCAGTTGGAAGCCGCCATTTTAGTTCCCCTGTTTCCTTCGCCGTCCTCCTCCTAGGCCTTCTTGCTGCTCTTTGACATGGAGTCCTTCTCGTTCTTGCGCATCTTGCGCTCGTTTCGTTTCACCCTCTCCTTGCGCTCTCGTCGTCCATCGCCCCTCACGCTGGTGCCCTCCTTTCTCTTCCTCTCGGCCTCCATGTCGACCTCGACGACCCAGTCGTCCTCGCCCTTCTTGTTGAGGGCCTTGTAACCCCACTTGCGCTTCCACTCGCCAGACTCCTCGTCGTAGGCCAGGTTGCGGCGCTGCTCGCGCGTCTTGGGCGTGATGCCCTTCTTGGCGGCGAAGCGCTCCCACTTGGTCGGGGCCTTGGGCTGCGGCACGGGCTTCTCGCGCGGGAGGCGGGTGCTGGGCGCGGGGAGGGAAAGGAGGACGCCGTCGGTGGTGGAGTTGAGCGGGCAGGTGGTGAGGAGCTGGTTGATGAGAGATTGGGCACCGTCGCGGGCAAGCTCAGCGAGGGACTGCTCGAGGTTGGCGTGGTCGAGGGCGACGGGGTTGGGGTCCTCGGCGAGGAGATGGCCGAGATCAAAGGTGTAGGGCGTGGGCTTCTCGACCACAACGGGCAACTTTGTTTTTGTGCTTGGGAGCGCCATTGCGAGTTATTTGTCTTTTTTTCAGTGAATTGCTGTTGAGCTGGCGGTTGTGATTCTTTCGTTGAGAATTACTGAGAGTTGTGAAATAGTTGCCCAGGTCGTTGTCGCCAAAGCCGATCGCCCACTCCAACTTTTTTTCAGCGATAAGATAAGCCGTCCTCGCGCATCGGACCACTGGGCAGCCGTTTTTCCGACGCACCGCGGTGGCCTAACAGCCAATCACAGCCTCTCGAGACTGTCAAGCTCTCGGGGCGTGTCTTGATATTTTCGTCCTATCGAACTTCACAGCTCAAGGCGGTCGCAAGCAGAGCGTCCTATAACCGGCCCAATTGGCGCCAATGCGACAATAGACGTCCGCATACTACGAATTATACCCCGAGGTCTCTTCGAAATCGTCTAGAGACTCGAAACCATGGCGTCCGCCAACTCGCTTCGGTGCCTCGTCAGGCCGGCCATCCCCAGGGCTCCGCGGATCCAGCCCGTCATTCTCATGACCGCCCCTTTCTCGACCACCAGCGCCAGCCTCGCCGTCTCTGCACCTCCTGCTATCAAGAGCCGACGAGATCTGCCCCAGAAGATCAAGAAGGCGTACAAGAAACGCGGCAACATTGTGCCCGTCCGAAAACCTAACCCCGGCGAGCGCAAGGCTTTCCGCAAGCGCATCCAGCTCAGCAACAACAGCGCCCTGCCTGTTGAGGGCCTCGAGCCCCTCGATGCGAAGAACATGGCTGTCGACGAGAGCGCGGGGAAGGTCTTTGGCATCCCTGACCAGGTCGTGGATCACCTCCGTGCCCTCGAGGCCTTCAAGACGACACAGAGCTGGAACCTGTTCCGACGACCGCACGTGCTGCTACGGAAGGAGAATGTGGAATTGATGAAGAAGCTTCAGGCATCGGCTGAGAACAAGGAGGCTCTCAAGTGCGTCTTGACCGGCAGCAAGCTCTCTGGCAAGAGCATGGCCATGCTCCAGGCCATGGCCTACGCGCTCCTCAACAACTGGGTTGTGTTCCATGTTCCTGAAGGTGAGAGCGCTAGTGAGGCCGAGGCCCGGAAACAGTATTGCTAACTCTTTTGGACAGGTCAGGATTTGACAAACGGCAATACCGAGTACTCTCCCATTCCCGACACGGAGCCCATGCAGTTTGCTCAACCCGTGTACTGCCTGAAGATGATCCAGAGCCTCTACAGGGCCAACCGCACCGCCCTCGAAAAGCTGCAGCTGCAGAAGGATTGGTCCAAGTTCACCAACCTCAAGCAGGGCGCTACTCTTGCCGATCTGGCCCTCAGCGCAAAGGAGGCAGAATACGCCTGGCCTACCCTCCTCGCCCTCTGGACCGAGCTCACCCTGCCCGGCCGACCCCCTGTCCTCTTCGCTCTCGATGGCGTTGCTCACATCAACAAGATCAGCGACTACCGGGACCCTTCCTTCAACCAAGTTCACTCTCACGAGCTCGCCCTCGTGCGCCTCTTTGTCGACGCTCTCTCGGGCAAGACTCCTCTACCCAACGGCGGTGCAATCATCGCCGCCACGTCCGAGAACAATTCTCACCACCACCCTTCGCAGGAGCTCGTCCTGTCCCAGCTTGAGGCTGGACAGGCCGGTCGCGAGGTTCCCAAGCCTGACCCCTACCAGCGCAAGTACGACGAGCGAGTGTACGAGGCCCTCAAGAACAGCTGGGTTCTCCGGCTCGAGGGTGTGAGCAAGGACGAGGCCCGGTCTCTGATGGAGTACTGGGGCGCTAGCGGTCTGTTCCGTAACGTGCTCACCACACGGACTATATCAGAGAAGTGGACTGTTGGAGGACACGGAATTATTGGTGAGATGGAACGGGCGGCGTTGTTGCAGATCAGGCTGTAAATGTATTCTAGAATTGTACAATATCGGTGTCTGAGTAGAACCCCCAAAATATGTATCAGCTCCTTGTACAGTTTTTCCCGCGAATGTCTTGGGAAATGACCAGTGTGGCCTTTTCAAAATTGGCCTGGATGCCCGCGATTTGGTTCATAACTAATTCTCATTGTTCACAGAGATCCTACCAGGAAACTATCCTTACCTAAGGTAGGTAATACCACTAATATACCAGAACGCCAGCACCGTACATTACTTGCCTCACTCCATTACATGCCAGACTCTCAGAAATCCATATCATCTTCCTGGCCGTCATTGTCAGTAGTGATAAAGACCAATCTCGTGCCGCCGCCAGAAGTTTGCCAGATCTGCAAAGCGTTGTTAGTAGAGTGCACCATTTGATGGGCCAAATTGTGAGTAGACTTACATCGAGTTGGGTATACGCTTCCAGTGCGTCAAGCCATTGATCCTCGGTAAAGCCTTTGGCAATGACTCGTTCTTTGACCTTTCTCAAGCTCAACTCAATGCCGAGATCCTCATCGGCATCGTCAGGACGGCACGCGCCTGTATCAGCCAAAGCCTTGACCAGGTTATAAATCCTGCTGCTGGCATTCAGGCCACGGCGACCAGCGTCTAGCTCACTGTTCAGGCTCTCCTTGCTAGCCTCCACAAGTCGAAGGGCCTCGTCGACATCATCCTGAGTAACCTCGTTGCTGAAACGCAGACGTGCAAGAGCCTGGGCCAGACGGACGACACCAAGCAAGGTACGAGGGGTTGTGTGGGTGAATTGCTTGCCCTTCTTCTCAGCGCGTTGCTGCTGGTCTCTCATACGCACGTACGTCTTGATCATATACTCTGAACAGGACGCCGGTACAGTGGGTCGGTACGTTCGTGCTTGAGCAATGTAAGATCGCACTTCATGCGGACTGAAAACAACGTTATCGGTGCCGATATCAGGATGTCGGCTGTTCATGTGCACGAAAGCAACATGCTTGGCGAGTTGCTCATCATTCTCGCGGGAAGGGGTATCAAGAAGCAAAAAGAGGATATCGAATCGGGACAGGAGCGCAGCAGGGAGGTTGATGTTTTCGACAGGGGAGATGCGAGGGTTGTATCGTCCGTAGACAGGGTTAGCGGCTGCGAGAATGGAGGTGCGCGCATTGAGGGTTGTGGAAATTCCGGCCTTGGAAATGGAAATAGTCTGTTGTTCCATAACTTCGTGGATAGCGGTACGATCGGTCTCATCCATCTTGTCGAATTCATCGATACAGCAGATTCCGTTATCAGCAAGGACGAGCGCACCACCCTCGAGGACCATTTCATCGGTGACAGGATCTCGCATGACAGCAGCCGTCAGACCGACACCACTGCTTCCACGTCCAGAGGTGTAGACGCCGCGAGGAGCCACCTTGGAGATATACTTGAGAAGCTGGGACTTGGCCACACCAGGGTCACCCATCAGGCAAACGTTAATGTCGCCTCGAATCTTCATGCCATCGCCCATTTCCTTGTACACACCACCGATAAGGAGTAGAAGAAGAGCCTTCTTGACATCGAGATGACCGAAAATCTCCGGGGCGATTGACTTTGCAAGCAGTTCATAGACTTGGCCTGTTTGACGGTACTTTTCGATTCGTCGAACCAGTGTGGGATCGATAATCATCTCACTGTAAGCCTTCTTGTGCTGGGAGATGTGGTGGGCCTCAACATAAGTGTCTGTAAGCAATCCTGCCTTCATGGCCTTGAAACCGGTGTAAGGGGTAGGCAGGAATATGCCGGAAATATCGACAACGTCGCCAGGGCTGATTTGTCGAACAAGTGTGCCGTGGCAGAATACGGTAAGACTTCGAGGAATCTGGCCGATGGGAACCTGCTCTGCCATCTCTTGGACCTTGACCTCCTGAAAAGGCAAGAACTTGGAAGCCCTCGAGGAGGGGTTGAGCTGTCCCTTGGACTGATTCTTCTCGCAGTCGGATGATGGACACATTGTGAGAGGACCATATTGCTTGTCAGTGATGGGCTGGAAGATTTCGCAGCCACATCTGTCGCAAGTGTAGGCGCTGACTTGAACAATGGGCTTCACGTCCGACACTCGAGTGGCGATGGCGCGAACCGTGATAAGATGGCCCAAGTGCTCGCCCCGAACCTGACGGACTGCCAGCGCCTTGGAGGGCCGACTCGATGTGCCAGATCTAGGCTTGAAAACGAGGGTATATCTGCGGGTGAGCTCAGCCGGAAACTTGTCTTCCGCAACGGTAGGGTCTCGTTCGGCGGCTTCTTGGAGTTCTCGGTTTCGGGCTTGCCGTCGGGCCATCAGCACATCCAGAACATCATCCTTGAAGCTGTTTACCAGTTAGCAGAAATCTCAATGTCCGAGCTGGTTCAGTGACACTCACGTCACATCTACGCTTTGTGGAGGCATAACTGCATCCAAGGCACGCGAAAAGATCTCGACGTAGTGCTTTGTGTTCACCTCAATCGAATCCACGAGCCTTAGCCTGTCGTCCTCGTCGAATCCTTGGTCTTCCCACTGCCAGGCGGTTAGCGATTGCTCTACACAATTCGGTAACGTCGACTCGTACTGTCGCTAGATCATCGAGATCGATCGTCGCCTCGTCAATCGTTCGATCCGCCAGTTGCTGGAGCATGTCTTTGTATTTGTACTGGGGTGCTCTCCGCGCCTTGTCCTGCTGGCGACGATCTCCAGCTTGCCCGTCCTCTTCCATAAAATCATACTCGTCGTCCAGATCATCTTCACCGATCGTGATATTTCCCAGAGCCGTAGTGATTGTCTGCTCTGGCGATGTCTTGAAGCCAGTCAAGAAATCTTGAAAGGCATCTGCAGCGTTGTTAGTGCTGGCGGGGCATGGGGACGTTGCACCCTGGGTATTTCTCACGTTGCTGCTTTTCGTAGCTGACTGGGGCCTTGAATTCGCGCAGCGCCATTGTCGGTGATCTTGTGCGAAACGCGAAATCAGTGGTTGACTGAGGGTTGCGAGGCTGTGGGGGATGAATGAGGCTATGCAGATGGAGGGATGCGATCGCGATGCACAAATTGAGTGGGCTAGGACTGGTCGCAGGGCAACCGGCGGTTGCGACCCGGACCACCTCCTGCACTCATTAGAAGAAGACGCGTATTTACGCGTTTTCGCGTTCCCCAGCCACATCCAGAGTTTAATGGGTTTGCGCCACAGCAGTTGCGGCTGGGAAAGACAGCTGCAGTGGGGAAGGACGGGGAAGTTCCCCGAGAGCACGTGTGAGGTACCTCGGCTGGCGGGACGAGGCACCGGAGTTGAAATCGGAGTCGGCTTCGAAACGGAACCGCCGAACATTCTCTCGACAAGACGACAGCGGAGTCAGCTCCTTGATTGAGCGAGATCCATCACGCCAGTTGCATTTTTGCAACCTGAGAAGCCTGTCATGCCTCCCAAAAAGAATGGGCAATCTGTATCGGCAGAGATATCCCTGGCTCATCTCAAGAACTGCTTGGTCAACCTCCCCTCAACGCTGGTCTCGCTCCTGGTAAACGTCAACACCGTAAGCAATTGCCGTGGCCACCCCTCAATTCCATCGTTCTGACTCGTTATGCTACGTCCAGCCCGTACAAAACGTCATCGTTGAGCTTAGCTATCGAGATGCGTCGTCGACCGGACCGGGTTCCCAGCAGCGCTCTGTGTTCGTAGGATGGACGGGCATGCCGAGTAAGAGGAGGACAGCTCCGCCCGCTACGCGCGATGGACTGAATGGCTCAAGAATATCACGCGATCAGGAAGTTCAGTTGGTTGAGCTTGATGCGACCCTGGCCAAGACTCTGGGACTGTCTGAAGGGCAAAAGATTATGGCCACCGTCCACCTCGACCCTCCGTTGGCGCACACAATCAACATCGAACCTCTCACACCAGAGGATTGGGAGATTATCGAACTACACGCGACCTTTCTCGAGCTAAATCTGGTCCACCAGATCCGAGCGCTCCCCAACCCTGCCTACAAACTTGGCGAAACACCGGTCGAGCCCCATCCATTGACGTTACATCTTTCTACGACTTCGACAGCGAACATCAGAGTTTTATCGCTGGATCCAATTCCCGCCGCGGATTCGCCATTTGTAAAGATATCGCCAGATGCCGAGGTGATAGTTGCGCCGAAGACGAGACAAAAGACGTCGCAAAACTCGGGCGACCATCGCAGTGTTGCAAGCACTTCCAAATCCAAGCGAAGCGGCACCAGCACTGTGCGTCGGCGAAGCGCTAGGGAGGAACGGAAACCGACCTTGTTCCTTCGCGGCCTTGATAGGACATCATGCGAGGAATGGTTCGACGAGGGGCCACTGGCTCAGGACTTTAGCGTGTGGGTTGATCGCGATCTCGTCCTTTCTGACGTCTTCAAAGGAGTCAATTATGTCGTAGTAGACGTCATCAAACCTGCCGGTCTTCAACAGCCCCAGCCAGAAGAAGGTGGCGCCCCCGCTGGCATGAGTGCGTCTACGAAGGTGGTCGCTAACCTACGATCCTGGCTTGATCCTCCCAATAGCCAGTCAGTTGCTCTTTCATCGCCCCTTTGCGCCACTCTTGGGTGCTCAGGCATGGTAGGTGGTGTTGTGAAGCTCCAGGCGGCGCCACAGCAGCTACCTCGAGGGGCTGTTCAAGGGATCAAGGTCTATCCGTTTGCCGCAAGCACGAAAGCTGTCGCGGGGCTTAAGTTTGGAGGCGAGTCCAAAGCCGAGAAGGAAGAATCTGCCAAGCGATTCCGCCAAATATACGCTGCGTCAAGGGGGGTTGATGGATTGCTGCAAGGGCCATTGACAGACGGAGCTATCATGGGTCTCTATGACGGGCTAGATCCTCCCCAAGGCTGGGAGGGCGGGATCGTCAAGTTCTCATATGGCGGAGATTTCCAGGAGAGCAAAGATGTAGCGAACTGGATGATTGGGCTTGATCCCAAACTGCCCATCGACTTTCAGCCACCAACCCCTCGACCCTCTTGGATTTCCGACTCGGATTCCTTTGAGCGACAGCCCACGAATGACTCGCTACTCGTCGGTATTGACTCTCTTCTAGAGAATCTTCAGTCCCAGCTTGTACACCTCTCGTCAGCTCTGTTGACAGGAAGCATGGGATCAGGCAAATCATCTGTGGCAAAGCACCTGGCTCAGAAACTGCGAGAGGATTCTTTATTTCATACGCTTTATTATCCTTGCCGGAAGCTTGTCAACGATGAGACAAGAATCTCAACTATCAAAGAAACGCTGAACCGCCTGTTCATGTGTGCAAGCTGGGGAGCACGGCTGAACGGAAAGGCCATTGTGATCCTCGACGACCTGGACAAGCTCTGCCCTGTAGAGACAGAGCTCCAGGTCGGAAACGACAATGGCCGGAGCAGACAAGTTGGCGAGATGCTCTGCTCTATTGTGCGACAGTATTGCACCCGGGACAGCGGTGTCGTGCTGTTGGCGACGGCAGAGGCCAAGGAGTCGATCAATGGTGTGGTTGTCAGTGGCCATGTTGTTCGCGAGATCACCGAGCTCAAGGCGCCTGACAAGGAGGCCAGGCGTCGAGTCATGGAGTCTATTGTGATGCTGGACGCCGTGACTGCTGAGGATGCCGCGACACAGTTCAGTGACGAGAGTCGACCGCAGACTGCAGATGGCAGCACGGGAGGCGAGGATGGCGGTGCTTGGATGGACGGTGCAAGCCATGCGAGCCGAGAAAGTCGGCAAGCAACGACGAGTGGCTTCATCCTTGATTCAGATGTCGACTTCCTCGATATCGCAGGCTCTACAGATGGCTACATGCCTGGAGATATCAACGTGCTCGTCTCCCGGGCAAGGAATGAAGCTATTATCCGAGCCATTTCTGAATCGCCCGATTCAACCGGCGCCATTCATCTAGCTCGCCTCGATTTTGACAAGGCCCTCAAGGGATTTACGCCAGCTTCGTTACGGAACGTGTCGCTGCAAAGCTCCTCAACCAGCTTCAAGTCGATTGGCGGCCTGCAAGAGACTCGCCAGGTGCTTCTCGAGACATTGCAGTATCCCACAAAGTACGCGCCAATATTTGCCCAATGCCCTCTGCGGCTGCGTTCTGGTCTTCTTCTGTATGGGTATCCGGGGTGCGGCAAGACGCTTCTGGCGAGCGCCGTAGCTGGCGAGTGTGGGCTCAACTTTATTAGCGTCAAGGGTCCTGAGATCCTGAACAAGTACATCGGTGCCTCTGAGAAGAGTGTACGCGATCTATTCGACCGGGCATCGGCTGCAAAGCCTTGCGTGCTCTTCTTTGACGAGTTCGACTCGATCGCACCCAAGAGAGGGCACGACTCGACTGGTGTCACGGATCGAGTCGTCAATCAGCTGCTAACACAGATGGATGGTGCTGAGGGACTGTCAGGCGTCTATGTCCTAGCAGCTACGTCGCGGCCCGATCTCATCGACCCGGCTCTGCTTCGTCCTGGTCGTCTGGACAAGTCCCTTCTCTGCGACATGCCCGCCTTGGAGGATCGAGTCGACATCATCAAGGCTTTATTCCAGAAGGTCAGGCTCTCGGAGGAGTTGACCGAGTCTGATGAGCCTCTGACGGATATAGCCCGACGCACCGAGGGCTTCTCGGGTGCTGATCTGCAGGCGCTGGTGTCGAACGCACAGCTGGAGGCGATCCACGACGTCCTTGACGTAGATGGACCTGCAGTCACCTCGAAGCGCCCGAACGGCACCAACGCGAAGCCCAATACCACCCCCAGCTTCGTCCAGTTCCGCTACGGAGAGGACTCCAAGCCGCTGGACCAATCCACTCCGAAGAGCAAGTCCGCTGCGCTCATCGAGAACGCTGCGCTTCTCTCGAAACTGGACGAGATCAAGATGGCCCGTAGGCGGACCAAGCAAGCACATGGCGTTCCCGCAGCAAGCGCGGATACCAAGGCCGCGGCTAGCGAGCAGAGGGAGGTGGTGATTGAATTGACGCATCTTATCAAGGCGCTGGACAACACGAGAGCCAGTATCAGCTCGGATGAGAAGAGGAGACTGCACAGGATCTATACGGAGTTTGTTGTGGGTAGGAGTGGTCAGATGAAGGATGGACAGGGTAGCATGGAAATTGGAGGACGAAGTAGCTTGATGTAGGATATACCACGACGGGATACAAATACCAAGCCGTGTTTTTTATAGAGCTCTCTCACGAGTGCACTAGGAGCCTCGACAACCCCCCATTCTCATTGTTGCGAGACATCGTGCGCCATAATCTGCCCCATCGTGTCCAAAACAGCGCCATGGATGTCCCCTCGCGCCGCAATAAGCCCCTTGTTGTGGTTCAGGTCCCTCCCGACGCCAAAGTCGATGGCCCTGCCCTCCAGATCCGTCACCTTGCCGCCCGCCTCGGTGAGGATGAGCTGCGCCCCGGCGTGGTCCCAGATCCACATCTTGACGCCCGGAGCCGAGGGGACTCGCAGTTGGAAGTCGCCGCCGCCGACCATGAGTGCTACATACCGGATGTGAGACGACCAGACTTCCGTGTTGGGGTAGGACGCGCCGAATGAGCTGGCGAGCTTGGCGATCAGGTCGTGGCGCGAGGTCTTGCTCGCCGAGCAGTCGACGATGCGGGCGTCTGCGAGGTCGGAGGCTTTGTTGAGATCCTGGAGAGGCTGCGCGGCTCCGAGGCCGCCAAAGGCCATGGGCCGAATGGTCGCGCCCCGGCCGCGGACGGCGGTGAACATGAGTCCCAGGCCGTCCTTGTCAACGGTCGTCTCGGCGACTCGGCCGTCGACGGGCTTGAGATTCGGGCACCCAAGCACGCCCACCACTTCCCGTCCATCCTCGACCAGGGCCAGTGAGACGGCGTATTGCTCGCCTCGCAGGAAGGTCGCCGTGCCGTCGACCGGATCCATGACCCAGAACCGGCCCGTGCTGCCTCCCTGGCCTCGGCCTCCGAGATCGATCAGGTCGAGCATCTCGTCCACCGACGTCGGGCTCGCCAGCAGCGCCTCATCCTCTGCATCCTCCAGCCGAGCTGCGGAAACGAGCTCGTAGACGCGCTCTCTCAGCGCTTCATCGCTGCGAAGAGCGCCCGAGTCCTCCTCGCCGACGAAGCTGTCCCCGGGAAAGGCCTTGCGCAAGGCGCTGATGAGCAGTGCCTGGGCGGCAAAGTCGGCGACGGTGACGGGCGATGCGTCGGCCTTGGAGATGCCGCTCACGGAGGAGAGGACTCTCTTTGTCAGTATGGAGGCTCTGAGGACGGCGAGCTCCGCGATTTGACGTTCATGAGCGTAAGAGATGCCCATGATGGAAGAATTGTCTCTCTTGTTTCTTGATGGCGGGGCCTGAGGTGTCATGACATGTCAGCGTCGGGTTCCTGTCGTGGAATAAACGCTGAATCACTCACGCCTGGATAAGATGAGGACAAGTGACTTTTAGTTAAATCCCCTACTTTGCAGCTTGCGTGTGTTGCTTGTTACTGTTACTGGGAGAGTCGTCGGAGGCTGGGCCCACGTGCATTCGCTGGGCGCTTACCGTTACATGATCAGGCTATTTGGAGTTGGCGGTGCACAATCATGATTCCCCACTGATCCACAATATGTAGAGCACGAGTGTGGGAGAGATGGTAACTCACTGGATGAGATTGGGTTGGGCAATTGTTGAGCCCTGTTGCTTGGACTATTCATGCGAAACGCTCAAGGGCAACGCAGAGGGTTAGTTGCAAACCTGGTCATCTCGTAGGTTGACCAGCCTCACCTGTATCTTCACTTACACACTCAGACTTGGACCCCTAAGAACAATCAGCATAGCCTAGTCACAATGGCACAATCACTGTTGCCTGATTCGTGTTGTATTCTTCTATAGAGTCAAGCAGAGGCTTGTACTCGGCAGCCCGTTATCTCCGTCATCTTCATCTTCTTCTTCTTCTTCTCTTCCACACAACCTGTAACGAATCTTCATCTAACAAGTAGGGCCCAGTTACATGCGTGCGCCTTTGCTCTTCGTCTTGTCCCCGACATTGACCGATCATCAGACCGGCTGTAGCTGCATCAGCCGTGATCCCGATTGCCTTCTAGGTCGTGCCGCGTAAGATAAAATCCTGCTTCAATATAAAGAGACGCAAACTCTGCTCAAGTGCATCAAAGACCTGCCATATCTAGCATGCCGCCTTGGCGAGAGCCCTAATGGAAACAACTCCTCCATGACAAGTCCTATACCATGCAATCCGGGTATGATCTCAGTCTCGTCACACCTCGCTTCAGGGCAACGCGGTGCCATCCGTATGTGCAACCAAACGCCGAAACCATGCAGAAAAGAACAAATGATGCTAAAGCCGTTGTAAAAACACAATTCAGGTATCTGTTCGTGGCCGTTTTCAAGGAGATTCACATGGTAGCCGCTATGTCTGTGTCTGACCATTACGCGCCGTTGGTCTTGTTCGAGCTGGGGCTGCCTTTGCTGCGAGCGTGCAGAGTGCGGTACATGTTGCTCAATCGCTTCCCGGTCACGCTCTTGCTCGTGTCGTCGACTGGCCACAATGCTGCCAAAAAGTCCCTGAATCCAACAGTGTTAGTTATGAATCTCATAGGACTTGTAGGTTAGATGTGGGATACTGCTTACCAAAAGTTGCTCTTGAGGCCTTCATCAGCAGCAGTGGCCGCCAACTTTTCGTCAAGGAATGTGCCAATGACCACGAGCTCTACCCCAAAGATGGAGGCCCGTTCCTTGCTCGATTTGACATTGTCCTTGGTGGTAGAAAGGATCCTCTCAAAGTTTTCTCTAACAGGTTTCAAAAGGAACCAGATCATCGCATCGTTGTCCTTGTCTCTCTGATCTTTATCGTCTCCAATGTGCCGAAGCTCGTCCAGCCGTCGTAAAGCCTTTGCTCTACGCTCATCCTGAGGATACTCGTCCTGACCTCGAGGACGATGTGGTTCCCGTTCCCGGTCCCGGTCCCGGTCACGGTCACGGTCACGGTCACGCTCTCGATCACGTTCGCGATCACGTTCACGCTCACGTTCACGTTCACGGTCTCGGTCTCGGTCTCGGTCTCGGTCTCGGTCTCGGTCACGGTCACGGTCCTCGCGGTGCCAGTCATGACGACGATCATCGCGACGATCATCACGGCGGTCATCGCGACGGTCATCACGGCGGTCATCACGGCGGTCATCACGGCGATCATCGCGATGGCTAAGACTGAGGCGATGCTTGTCGTGTCTTCTGTCATCATCGTCACGATGTCGACGCTTCTCCGTCCTATCCCTTTCATCGCCGTGCTTGCTGGACCGGCGATTTTCATCGAGGCGGCGATGCTTTGGACTGCGGGTATCCTCGTGCGATGCGTGCTTGCGCTTGTAGTCAGGTCGTGGAGTGCCACGCTCTTCAGCGTGGCTCCGAGGCCGGTGAAGGTCGCCGTGAGCGTGATCCCTGTCGCGGTCGCGATGTTTCTTCCCAACCTGAGGAGCGGGAGATGCAGTGGCGCTTGCACGATGTCCGTTGACGAGGTGCTGCTTCTTGTTGTTGCGGTGGTGGTTCTCCACTAACCGTTGCACGGTTCGATCCGTGGAATGCTTCGCTTGCAGCACCGACAGTAGATATTCGGACCGGCGGACAAGATGCACAGCTCCAGGCGCCTTCATTTTGTCATTGCCCTTGCTGCGCTCCTCTTTCTTTTCGACACGGTGTTCTTCCAGAAACAGCTTGTCCACCATCTCCAGGTCGGGATCATCGCGGATCTGCGGCCAAGCCCCAAAGCCGTGCCTGTCGATACCGATCAAAAGCATGGCATCTTCCTTGGCGCCCCATGCGCAGGAGTAATTGGCGGCTTTGGTGGCATCAAGGAGGCGGTATGCTCGCCAGTCGCTGTGGCTGCGGATGGCCTGCCGAAGGAGCTGAAGCTGCTTGGGTCGCTCTATGGCCGTTTCAGCGTTCACCTTCTTCAGTTCTCCAAAGTCGATCAATACAGCCTTCCGGTCCTTCTTGGTGAGTGACTTGCCGAGCCTCTTCTCTTCCTCCACCATCTTGGCGTAATTATCATCAACAGCTTCTTGGGCAGCCTTGATGAACTCGTCGAGAACGGATTTCACATAGTCGTGATCTCTCTCTTTCAACTTCGCTTCTCTGATAATGTCCTCGCCCCGATCATCCATTGAACCGTATCGGAAGTAGGCCTTGATGAGACTGCGTTGCTCCCTATCGCTCAACGGTCTCTTTGGGTCAGACAACAGGTTGCGTCGATCTTCCTCCTCCTTGTCGCGCTGTTCTTTCTGACGTTTCTTAAACCGATCAGCGCGATCAGTCTCCTTGTTGCGACTCTTTATGGTTGCTCTCCGGGGGGCGCTTTCGGCCGCAAGTTTGGCGACGTACTCCTCATTCTTCTTTTTCTCCTCGTCAGCCTTGATCTCGGCCAACTTCTCGGCGGGAATGATCTGATCCCAGTCGAGATTAATATCGTCCACTTTAACATCAGTGATTTGCATGAAGTTGTCCCAGTCAATGCCGCCGCTGCTGAGATTGATCTTGTCATCAACCTTGGTCTTTGTAATTTCGGCGTTCTCTAGGATTGAGTCGATATCGAGTTGTTCGAGGCGTTCTTGGTTGCCACTCTGCTCGAACATCTTGGACGATCGCATCTTCAACACCATTTGAATGTCTTCAGATGAGGAGGGGCCGTCGACCCTGAGGCCCTTCTCTTTCAGTTCCTCCTTGAAGGCCGCTTTGCCATCATCAGTGACGCCAGCCTGGATTGTAAGATACTCCAGGAGAAGCTTGTTGCGAGCTCGTTCAAGAACCTCTTCCTCGACTGTTTCCTTTGAAACTAGACGGTAGATGTTGACCGGTCGCTTCTGGCCGATACGATGAGCTCTGGCCATGGCTTGCAAGTCAGCCTGTGGATTCCAGTCAGAGTCGAATATGACGACGGTGTCTGCAGTCATCAGGTTGATTCCCAGACCACCTGCTCGCGTAGAGAGGAGGAAACAAAAGTCGTCACTATCATCGGCATTGAAGTGATTGATAGCCATGCGTCTGGGTCCGGCTGCAATAGTTCCGTCTAGCCTCTGGAATTTGTATCCTCGTAGAGAGAGATAATCGCCCAGGATATCCAGCATTTTGACCATCTGACTAAAGATCAAAACCCGATGGCCATCCTTCCTCAGTTTTGAGAGAAGTTGGTCGAGCAACATCATCTTTCCACTACTTGCAATCAGGCCTTTGATCTGGTCTTCGCGGCGCACACTGCCGGCCAGGACCTTCTCCTCGGCACCTGGAAACATGTATGGATGGTTACTGATCTTTTTAAGCTCCATCATGACGTTGAGAAGGGAGTTCTTGTGACCACTTGTGGCATCACAGAGCGCGCTGTAGTTGCGGGTCAAGATGTTCTTGTAATATTCCAGCTGAACATCTGACAGCTCGACGCGGATAATCTTCTCAGTCTTGGGTGGGAGATCTGACTCGACAGTTTCTTTGGTTCTCCGTAAGATGTAAGGAGCAATGGCTGAGTGGAGTTGTTGGAGCTTCTCTGATGCATCGATGGCGGAGAGGGAATCGAGGTCTTCGTCGATATCCACCTTGCCGGGGTTTAAAAAGTCAAGCAGAGCCGACAACTCGGCCAGGTTATTCTGAATCGGTGTTCCCGTGATCAAGACTTTGCACGGAATGCCAAAGTTCACCAAGCGACTATACAGCTGGGATTCACGGTTCTTGAGACGGTGAGCCTCATCAACGGCAAGAGTTTGCCACTTGATGGATTGCAGGAACTGCCAGTCCTGGAGGATAAACTCATACGAGGTGACCAGGATGTTGAATTTTGGCTTCTTGGGATTACCGTCCACGAGCAGCTCGTGCTCACGGATGATGTTACGGGCGTCTTCGGGTCCCAGATAGACGACATAGTTAAGATCTGGGGACCAGTTGTTGAAAGTATCACACCAGGCAGGGATGACACTGAGCGGAGCGACAACGAGTGAAGGGCCCTCTTGGCGACGGGCATTGCGTAGCCAGCTGAGGAAAGAAACGGTCTGGACCGTTTTACCAAGACCCATTTCATCAGCTAGAATCACATTATTACCTCTGCACCAGTTGAGGCAGAGGAAATTGAGGCCTCTCAGCTGAAAAGAGCGGAGCTCGCCGTTTACAATGTAGTCGGGCTGTTCTTCGAGCTTCACCATTCTTGATCGAGTGTCAAGGTTGGTTTCCTTTCGGTCCGACTGCCATGAGCGAGACGCTCGGTCGAGATATTGGTCGATTTGGTCCTGGAACGTGGCGCTGATGTCCGATGCAGCCTCCCATGTGCATTCTTCGTAAGTGAGGCCCTTCCACTTGACAAAGTACTCGGGACCATCTTCGCCGTCCCTTACGGCCACGACACGTTCGACTTTCGTGTAATCCTCGTAGGCCTCCTCGTCTCGTTCGCGGTCGAGAAAGAACTGCTCCTTGGTCTCAGGAGGGATGTCGTCTCCGAAGCGAATATCCAGCTCATAGTCGACAAATTTCCTAAAATAGTTCTCGACCTTTCGGGAACCGCGGACGTTTTGAAGGTCGTCGAAGCTTTCCCACGTATCATGCATGTGCGACTTGCCTTGCCATTTGAGGAAGTACTCGAAGTCATTCCTAGTCATGTCGTAAGATAGCTCAAGACCATCCTTTAAGCGATGTCGCACAACCTTCTCCACGTAAGGAGAATCATCAATGTAGTCGACAACGTAATTGGCAGGGGCAAGTTCATCATCGTCATCCTCCTCTTCAATGTCGCTCTCCTCATAGGCACCCTGCTGCACGACCTGCGCTGCACGACGGCTCGACCACCGCTTTTCAGTGAACGCCAGAGCCGGTTGCGACTCGCGTTGTAGTCGAGCCTTCTTCTGGAGGCTCTTTGCGCGGGCGCCTCCATATGTATCTGAGTCGGAGTCGGAGTCGTTCGTTGAGGCTCGCAAAGTCGGAGTACCTAGCTTGGACGCTAAAGTATTCTGTTAATCCCTGCTGCAACGACAGAGTCATCGAGACGAGAAAGGGAGAACCTTACAAGGTCGTGACGTCTCTACGCGTCGTCGCTTGACTGCGCGACGACTTACAGGTGGCTCGGATTCCGAGTCATCGGACTCGACCTGATCAGCTGGGTCAGTAAGGCTCCTCGGTTATGGACATGAGATGGCCACATACTATTTTTCGTTGTTCTCGAGGTCGAGTCTGTGAATGCTAGTTAGCCAGGAAGCGGGCTGCATGAAAATTTTTCATATCGTACGCTTCGTCTCAAACCATAGAGTTCTGGGTTAGCTTTGATGTAATCTTCTTCCTCGACGGGCGCCTTGCGTTTTGCGGATCTGTTGGAGTCGGTAGAGCTGGCGCGATCTTCCACCACGTCATCATTCTGTGAGGGTATGCTCTCGTCCATATCGAAGTCTCCGTCATCAGACGCGTTGTCCTCGCTGGACTGCTCACTCCGTGTCATTTGGGTATCGTCCTGAACCATGTTCGAGTTGTCGTTCGCATCTTCTGAGGCTGACGGTGAGGGCTGGTTGAGCGTATGGTCGTGGGTCTCAGGGGAGTCGCTGTCGGCTACATGGTCGCCTGTATCGAACGACATGCTGATTTCATCGGCCGGCGACAAATGTCCATTGGAAGGGCCCCCTAAAGTAGGGGTGGACATCATGATGGTGATGAGGGAGACTATCTGCTGAAGACGCGACAATGTTAGCTATGATTCCGGTTCAGCAGGTGCAGTTGAGGCATTAATGGAACGAGCCGACTTTGGCGATCCAGTAACAGTTCCATTAAGGCCCAAAAACGCGAAGAGCGACAGAGATGGTTCACTTGTCGCATCCCGCGAGACTTATTGATGACGAGGCTGATGAAAAGCCGAGATCGCAATTGGGAAGATTGGGTAGCTGCGAGGCCTGGCAACGCGTCGCAGGGACATCCGTATGAGCGAGAAGCATCGTTTCCATCAGATGGAAGCACAGTATGCCCTGCATACGACTCTAGGGAGGCAGTATCGCGATGGATATGGCCGAGGTCGAAGGCGAGATCGACGGCGGGTGACGGGCTAGCAAGCCAGCAAGAGATGCTTTGGCAGGGGGTTTGGGGAGGACGAGGGCAACTTACAAGTCATTAAGTAATGACATCCAGGCGACATGCAACATCTAAAGAGTATAAGAAACCCCCTCTAGAGTTGCTTGGCGAGATCGGAGAAGGGATAGGGTGACGTGTGGGCGAGGCATGAAAGCACAAATGCTGGTGGAGAGGCAGGAACTTGAAGAATTGTATGCACGGGGTCACTAAGAGGGCCAGAAGGGCCATGGCCAAACCTGATTGGCTGGCTTTCTGATCACGTGACCATGTCCTACCATCCGTGAGTAAGTGTCTCCTGGCTTCGACGAGCCGACCTCACTGGCCAAATGCCAGCAGCACGCCTGAAGTTAGATAACTTCTTCCGATTTTACGATAAGGTTTGCAGCAGGTTTTTTTTCAACTAAGAAGGTGTGCTTGTTTCTGCTCCCGACAAGTATCACGCATGGTGATCGCCCAGCATGGCGTAGCGCCAATACCCTAGAGTTGACGATGTAATCTGCGGGTTGAACTTGACCATATTATTAGAGTGATCGATGTTTGTGCCTTTTCGAACCAACTGTATCTGTTTTGTTGGTTCTACATATTGGTTTGAGGCGTGCTACAAAAGGGTCCCTTATTGTTCTCTATCGCCTATTACCCTACCCTTGACTACTATTAGTCGGCATTTAAATGTAGGCTCGACCCATCTCGAAAACTGGTCCACTTCCAACCTTGTCTCCTCATACCTTAAGTTGCTGCCAACTTCAGCAAACATAGGTGCTACATTAGAGCACGCCACCAATATGGATAATTGAACTTGTCGCACAATTTAAGTAGCCATGCTTAACCCGGGCCGTTCATTTCCCGGGCTTGCTTTCGCGTTGTGCGGATGCCCAAAGACTCCACCTCCGCTACTTTTGCCAGATAACTGCAACATGGACCTGTATAAAATACCGGGTTTGGAACTCGTATAGGACGTAGATGCAGGCGTTAGACGACATTAACAACCTCTAAACCGGAACGGACACCATGGCGTCCAGCCCCGGATCATGCTGTGTGTTATACAACCACCATACTGCCCGTAGCCGTGATGCAGTTCGATTCCATGCGCCCAATGCACATCTACTCTACTCTATGTCAAACCCCAGGTTTTGCATATCTCGAGCTGGCCCCTGGCCCTGGATCAAGGGTGTTCGCAGGCAGGCTTCGGATAGCCGCAGCGGCCTAAATTTCTGGGTAACGTCATACCCAAGTAGATAGGGTTATCGTCGGAGAAGAGGTCGCTTTGCACACAAACTCGGGCTTAGCAATACATCAAAAACCCATGCCCTCTTAACGCCCTTGACCTAGCTCCACAGCCCTGCCGCGCCAAAGCCTGTCACAGGGCGCGAAAATATGATTACACACAAAGCCGTCAAAGAACCAGCACCGCAACTCCGTCCACCTTGATCTCTCCCTCCCTTCCACTGTATTTCGCTTCTCGCAAGGAGTCTCGAACAAGCGCCCGCTTGCAATCGTCTTCTTCGAGCGTGAGGTTCTTCGTGTTTTGCCTATTCTCTGGTCAAGGCCGAAATAATCCGCCCCCCTCTTTAAAACCCACCCAAAACCGCATCAACTCCCCACCACATCTTCCTTGGAAGTTCTATTCGTGTCATCGTCGGTCGCAACAATGTCGGACAAGCTCACGCGGTATGTACGGCTGGACGAGGCCATTTGGCATACACAGGCACTTGACTGACGAGGGAATCCCAACAGTATCGCCATCGTCAACAGCGACAAGGTCCGTCTACGATCGCCTTTCATACAAAATTTTGCCCCGCCAAACAAATTCTGACCCCTCCTTTAGTGTCGCCCGCGAAAATGTCGACAGGAGTGCAAGAAGTCGTGCCCCGTCGTCCGAAGTGGAAAACTCTGTATCGAGGTTCAAGCTGATTCCAAGCTGGCCTTCATCTCCGAGTCGCTCTGCATCGGATGCGGTATCTGTCCCAAGAAGTGCCCTTTCGATGCCATCACCATCATCAACCTGCCCACCAACCTCGAGAGCCAGGTGACGCACCGTTATGGCCCCAACAGCTTCAAGTTGCATCGTTTGCCGATGCCTCGACCTGGACAGGTGCTGGGTCTCGTCGGAACCAACGGTATCGGAAAGAGTACCGCTCTCAAGATTCTGAGCGGAAAGCTCAAGCCCAACCTGGGCCGACACGACAACCCGCCTGATTGGGAGGACGTTATCAAGCACTTCCGTGGTTCCGAGCTTCAGAGTACGTGGCCGGAAGGAAAGTTGACGGGAAAAGTGGCAGCGTTCTGACATGTTTCACAGACTATTTCACCAAGCTTCTCGAGGATGACCTCAAGGCCGTCGTTAAGCCCCAGTATGTGGACCAGATCCCCAAGGCCGTCAGGGGCCCCAACAAGAGCGTGCGATACCTGATCGAGGGCCGCGCATCGCTGGGCAATACCGAGGAGGTCGCCAACGTCCTCGAGCTCAACCACATCATGGACCGAGACATCAACCTGCTCTCCGGTGGTGAGCTTCAACGATTTGCCATTGGAACTGTCGCTGTCCAGAAGGCCGATGTCTACATGTTTGACGAGCCCTCTTCCTACCTGGATGTCAAGCAGCGACTGAGCGCCGCTTTGATCATTCGCTCGCTTCTCCGCGACGACGACTACGTCATTGTCGTCGAGCACGATCTGTCCGTGCTGGACTACCTTTCCGACTACATCTGCGTTCTCTACGGTAAACCCGCCATTTATGGTGTTGTCACTCTGCCCTACTCTGTCCGTGAGGGTATCAACATCTTCCTCGACGGCCATATCCCCACGGAGAACTTGCGATTCCGTGACGAGTCTTTGACGTTCCGCACTTCCGAATCAACAGACGAGTTCATCATCGACAAGTCGCGCGCCTTTAAGTATCCCAAGATGGAGAAGACACTCGGCAACTTCAAGCTCAACATCGATGCCGGCGACTTCACTGACTCCGAGATCATCGTCATGATGGGTGAGAACGGTACCGGAAAGACGACCTTCTGTCGACTGCTGGCCGGTGCCTTGAAGCCTGATGGAAAGTCCTCCGTGCCCGAGATGAGAATCAGCATGAAGCCTCAGACCATCACCCCCAAGTTCGAGGGCACTGTTCGCCAGCTGTTCTTCAAGAAGATCAAGCAGGCCTTCCTGTCTCCTCAGTTCCAGACTGATGTCGTCAAGCCCCTCAAGCTCGACGACTTCATCGACCAGGAAGTCAAGAACCTCTCCGGTGGTGAATTGCAGCGTGTTGCCATCGTCCTGGCTCTTGGTCTTCCCGCAGACATCTATCTGATCGACGAGCCCTCGGCCTACCTCGACTCCGAGCAGCGTCTCATCGCCTCGCGAGTCATCAAGCGATTCATCATGCACTCCAAGAAGACCGCCTTCATTGTCGAGCACGACTTCATCATGGCCACCTACCTTGCCGACCGTGTTATTGTCTTTGACGGTCAGCCCGGTATTGACGCTCACGCCAACGAGCCCGAGTCTCTCCTCACCGGCTGCAACACTTTCCTCAAGAACCTCGACGTTACATTCCGTCGTGACCCTACCAACTACCGTCCTCGTATCAACAAGAACGGTTCTCAGCTCGACCAGGAGCAGAAGATGAGCGGCAACTACGTACGTATAACCTAATCCTTGGAGTCTTGTCAACGATAGCTAACCCTCTGAATAGTTCTTCCTCGAAGAGCCTACTGTCGCTACTGATAAGAGCTAAAGGCGTTCACAAGGAGACCTTCCCTCCCCGTAATGATGCATCTCCTGGCGTTTGGGGCGTTCAAAATGAGAATGGGCAAAAGCAGCGCGGTGGCCGGGTTTTGGGAATAGAAGAAGACCATGGCGTCGGCGAGGATGACGATCCAGATGGATAACGACGGCGACGGCAGCGTATCCCCTATTGTCTGGTCCTACGAAGAAAACGGTTCTGCGGGCGAGCAGTTGCTTTTTTGTTTGTTTGTCATTGACATTGATTTCTCGTCACTCTTACACTGTCCAACTGGCATGCGTCGACCGAGGACACTGTTGAGTAAGTATATAAGCAGGGCGGAACCGGATCACTTCGTAGATTGAGGGACAACGGATCAAGTAGGATCGCTGCCGTCAGGAGCTGTTTTTACCTCGTGGAACACAACCTCATAAAAAAGAAGCCTGTCAGTTAGTTTACTATATTTGCAAGCATAAAAGGAGACACATTTTGGATCATCAAAGAGAGAAGCCCATTAACTCTGAATTTTGAATATATGGGGAGCAACTACTACTGCCTAATGTTCAAGCAAGTCCATCCATTACTACCGATTTATGTTTACGCACGAAACTCACAGGCAAGAAACCCAGAAGAAGAATGAAGGGGAAGAAACATACTAGCCAGGCAGTTTTTCTCGTAGAAAGAACACGGTCGCCATATACCTCCACCGCTGCGGCCCTGAGCGGCCATGGCGACGAAGCCGCAAGCCTGTACTCGAGAGTCATCTCGCCCAACAGTCGTGGCTGGGGTTTTGACAATACCGGTACGTACTGAGAGAGTGCAGGTGCGTGTAAGACCCTGGCTGGCGAGGATCTCGATGTCCCCGATTAGTCCTCCTCTATTTCACCCTCCTCGCTGCCGGAATGGACATCCTTGGCTGAGGGCGGAGGTGTCTGTTTACGAGGTCGCTCTTCAACGCGTGGCGGAGTCCGCTCTCGCGACCGCTCCCTCTTTACTCGCTGCAAGCAACTGTTAGCCGGTTTGAAGACTTCGTGACGTTTGGGTGTATGTCGTACCTTTGAATCTCTTGAATCTCGGCGAGTGTAGTCATCCTCGTCATCAGGACGGCGGCGTCGAGAACCTGATGGACGTTCATCTCCGTAGGGAAGCTCTTCGTACGAACCTCGATCTATGCGACGGCGATACAGCCTCTCGCGCTCGTCTTCCCGATCCCTTCGCTCGCGGTCATAGTAGGTGTCGTCGTCGCGACGCGAGCGAGGAGGGCGGTCGTGGTCTCGTTCGCGGTCACGCTCGCGCTCCCGTTCACGTCGTGGCGGAGGTGATAAGCGACCACGTTCAGAACCCAGTAGGCCCTCCGCCATGGTGGATTTCCGATGGTTGCGCTCTCGCTCGGCAATGGCCTTGCGTCTGTCCGCTTCGTAGGCATCTGGCTCCGGGCTGCGACTTCGTCGAGAACCACGCCCACCGCTACGATGAGATCGCTCACCTCTAGATCGGTCCCTCTCGCGACGGTGCAAGTCTCGTTCGCTGGACATGCGATCGCGTCGCCGCTGGCTTCGGTCTGCTTCCTCTTCCTTCTCTCGCAGCCGTCGGAGATGCTTGTCAAAAGCACCCTGTCGAGCTTCCTCGGAAGTGATGGCCTGGAACTCGTCTGATTTCAGAAGTCGAGGTCGTACCTTTTCATATGTATCACTCAATGCGATGGGCGGCTCCATGCGCTTCATGTACGCGCGCAGGTCGTCAACAGCTCGGCGTTGCTGGCGCTCCGAGTGCCGGTCGTCATCTCGTCGAGCTGAGCGCTTTTCGCGGAGCTGTAATGCATTCATTAGTTTTCAACCTAAAACATACATCGTATCCAACTTACTCGGTCAAAAACGAGTTTGAGGATATCGGGGTCAATGTTAGCAGTCCGTCGATCATCTTTCATGATGGAGAGGAACTCTTCAAATTCGCTCGTGGGCGTGAGGTCAAACCGCTTGTCCTTGAAGCCACTGTTAGCCAAAAGTTGCACAAATGTCGGCGCTCGCTGACTACTTACTTCAAGAACATCAAGAACATCGTTCCTGGGCCCGCGCAGGCCACGTTCTTCCTCCTCGATGACATCCCAGAAGAGCTCCTGAGGGCTCGAGCCGCCTTGGCCGACCAGGTTGACGTATCGGCTGTCATCCTTAATGAGAGGCGCAATGTGGCTCCATTTTGTTCCCGCATTGATTTTGCCGTCTTTGCGAAGTTCGCTGAGGAGAGCCTTGTAGGCATCTCGCGCCTTGCGCTCCTTGCGGAACTTCTGGTTCTTCTCTTCCTGTTTGCTATCGTTGAAGGTGCGCTCAAGCGACTTCATGTGATTTTGGAATGCAGTCAAGATATCAAACTTGGTGAGAGCCTGGTATTTCTCGTCATTTTGGAAGGGCGGGGTAGATGAAATGATACCTTGCGCATCAGACCAGCGAGTATATGGCTCCAAATTGAGTTTGGGCAGAATATCAATGAGGCCGTCCATAGCGTTCTTCCTCAACGATGTCTGCTGCTCGGCATGTGCCTTCTTGAGCCCGATGATGTACTCTTCAAAGAGCTGACGGCGCTCGCCCTCGTTGTTAGTGGAGCGGAAGATGGTCTCGCCTTCGATAATCGGGCGTGCGGTCTTCCAGCGTGTATAATGAGTAATCTCGGGATGCCTCTTGAGCATAGTCTCAAAGTCAGCGCGGAGCTTCGCCAGCCTCTCCTTGGCACGCTCTTTGTCCTGAACGACCATGTCCTGTCGATACTTATCAAAAGCAGCCTTTCGGTCTTTGGGATCTTTGATGGCGCGGAACTGGGGGTCCCGAGCGGTGGCCCGGATGGTCTGCTCCCAAGTCCAGTCTGGCTGGATTCCACTCCGTCGTAGCAGCTTGGTGAAAGCAGCCTCAGCCTCCTCGGGTGTAGCATATTCGGGGTCGTTTGTGGCGGGGACAAAGGCCTGGACCTTGGGGTCGTTGCCGTATGTGATTTGACGAGGCTCCGAATAGCTGTCACGCTGGTCGCGTTGGTCGCGATACTGGTCGTACGGGGCGTGGGAGGAGTAACCGCCAGAGCCAGCAGCACCGGTCGGAGGTGTATACGGAGTCGCGGCGGCGGGGGTCGCAGGCTTGCTCGTTGAGCCAAGCGCGTTCTTGTAGACATCGGGCATCTCCCATGAGCTCTGCTTCGTCTCAGTGTTATACCAGTATTTTCGTCCTCCTTCCGCAGTGTACTCTTTCCACGGCTGATTCGCAAGGGCGCGCTGTTGGCGTGTCAGCTAACGAGAGCAAGAAATCATCAGATGGGAGCGAAGATACCTCTGCTGAGCTCATCATATCCTCCGGCTTGGTCCATTGCGTGACCTTGGTAGTTGCATTGTAGTAGTAGACTCGTCCATCGGGAGTGTGGTGCTCTTGCCAAGCCGACGCGGGCTGGCCGTAGGGAGAGCCGAAGCCGTTCATCGCAAGGGAAGGGAGCGTCGCGCAAAGAAAGAAGCTCAGAGAATGATCCTGCCAAAGGGATAATAGCGACGGGCTCTGGCTCGAGTAGTCGCGCGCCGAGTTATCGCGCAGAAAAAGGCGATGGCAATGGCGTTGCAGATGAATCGCGGTGGTCGAAAATGCTAAGGCGGTTAAGCGATTTGTTCGGCCATCAACTTTTTGGCGGCGCACGGACCCCGTGGGTAGATTGATTACCTAAGGCATCCATCCATTGGTCTGAGGTGGGCGACCACGTCTATCAAGGGGGACGTGAACTGCATCTTGACTTATACGGCTGGCCCGAGAAACGGAGCCAGAAGACGTGAATATCCAGATCGCCGAAGCCCTCAATAATCTTATTCTGTAATTTTTTTTTTAGCAGGAAAGGCGCCCTCCTGTTTGCCATTATGTCGTCAGATTCTGAGGCAACAACCCCAGAGCCCGAGACTCGTAGTCTCCAGCCAGAGCGTCCCGAGCCTGAGTCTCTCACGCATCTTGGCAGCATGCTCATCTCTGATCCCACGACTGACTTTGCGGAGCAGTCGCTCTTGAGCTACTTAATACCCTCAGACACCAACCTGGATTTGGAGGCTGCCTTCAAAGATCTTGAACCGGGCAAGTCAATACTCGACTCGATTGAGCGGCGAGACTCTCTGTTCTTTGGTGAGCCATCCGCCCATCTCGTCTCTCATTCCGTGAGCACATCACTCACTCTTTCTTGAATAGATGAGACGGTCGATGTTCTTCTCCTGCTGAGAACCCCTTGGAAGGACGAGGCATCTCTCCGCTCCCACCTCAGCCGGCTAGTAGTATCAGTCGAGGCCCAAGTCGCCAACGGCAAGGCACAGGGTCGGGACAACACCGCCTCAGAGGCCATATTCTCGGGTGTAGTCCCGGATGTCGACGACCCCTTCATCATTGTCGACGAAGAAGATGAAAGCGATGGCAACGGGGAATTGGCAGGGCAGAGTGTCTACGCCGTATGGAAGTTGCCCGTCTTCTTGAGCCGGCCTCGCACACGTCTCTCGACGCCCTCCGTCATCTTCACCGCATCGGCAACCTTGAAGCCCGATGCTCCAACCGATCTGCCCACCAAAAACAGCGGTTATCTCCAGAGCGGTATTCCCTCAGGGTTCAACCTCCTCGAGTCCTTTGGAAGCGATCCCGCCCTCGGCGGAGTCAAGCCTCGCTTGTCTGCACTACGCGTATCAAGGGTTGCGCCGGTGACAAAGTCGCACGAATTCGTGAAGCACATTCGTGCGGCGCCTCATGTAGAGCACAAGATCGTCCCTGTTGTTCATACCAGGATCCGCTTCTCCCGGCCGACCACGACACCGACTAGCTCAGCCGTGATTGCTCTGCTTGAAGTTGATTTCACGTCTCAGTTCGACTGTGAGATCTCTTTGGACAAGATTGACCTTTCAATACTCGATGCTACCGTCGAGAGCCTCAACGACAATGCAGGCATGCAACTACCGCTGAACTGCGTCTCTCACGACCACATCACGTTCCTCTACCGCATTGCTCCCCAAGAGCATGACGTTTCGTCCAAAAACCCTCTGCGAGACTTGGACATCAAGATATCCGCCACGGCCCAGGTTGTTCCCGATCGCTGTACCCCTCTCTTGGCCATGTCATGGACAACTCATCTCGACTTCACACTCCCCGTCAACCCGGGCTACGGCTCAACAACGACCGGCACCGGAATTGTACGCGCCCACCGCCCGTCTCAGCTCTCCATCACCGGCCAGGCCGTCCACCCCCTAATCTCCCCCTCTGTGACTCGTCCTGATGCTCTACCCGCCCTCGAGGCTGCGACGAAGAACACGGAGATCCCGGTGCCAGAGCTGGGCATCATCATGACCTTTACCGGTCCATCTGAGCCGGTGCACCCCGGCGATATCTTCTCGTGGACCGTTTACATCGTCAACCGCGCTTCAGACAAGAGCCCGCTGCCTCCACGCAAGCTGGCGCTGGTAGCGGTACCCAGACACCGGCGCAGCGAGGTTCGTATGGCACGCCCTCCTTCAGTGGGAGGCCGACGGCAGGGAGAAAAAGATCTTGCCGATGCGATTACGGATGAAAATGTCCTGCACGCTTTGCAGAAAAACTCTCTTGTCGAGTCTACAGATGTTGTGTGCCTGAGCGCCGATACACGTGTTGGCCCGCTTGCGCCGGGAGCTTGCCACGTCGTTGAGCTCCAGTTTCTAGCATTGCAGGAGGGCATTGTAAGTATGGACGCGATTCGTGTGATCGATTTGGGATCGCAAGAACATGTTGATATAAAAGACCTGCCTACCATGCTCGTAGAGCCGGCGGCAGCATGATGTATCTCGGGAAGAATTATAGTCATCCCTATTTGACTGCCATATAGTTCTGATGTGTCATGTCTCGATATCATGTACTGTACAATAACCTTTCCATAATCCCAACGCCTGCCAATGATGCTAAACCCTTTATGCCTGTAACACATGCGCCGCATGAAAACACCGCTGTAAATGCACTGATAAGCAGTTCATGACAGGTCATCTAAGTCGTCATCCCATCCTAATTTCTGATAAATCGACACCGACTTTAAGGGCTCAATCTTCTGGTTTTCGACATCGTTCATCATGTTCTTTGTAGACGTGGCCTTGACAGGGGTAGCCAAAATATCCTCGTTTCTAGACGAGGCAAAACTCAACCTCCGGCTATTTCCTCCTGGCTTGCCTGGCGCAAACAGATCTGCTGCTGAAATAGTTCTCCTCTCCATCAATGGCGAAGAGGGTGGAAACGACAGGGCATTTCCTTCAATTGCTGGTCTGCGGATAAAACTGGACCCAGCTTTTGTCGGTGTATCACCGATTCTGTCAAGGTCAGGAGTTGGACTTTGGCGGAAAACATCTCGGTGGCCTGCGCGAAGGCCCGTTGAGGGAACCCTAGATGGTATGCTTGAGGGGGGGATAACGTCTTCGGTACTACTCAGAGGAATATCCGCCGCTGGATCAGGCTGGGGAGCAAAAACATCCTTGAAACGGTTGTTCGCTGGTGTAGCCTTGACAACAGAGGAGCCCAAGGAACTCCTGGCAGGCTTTCTTACTTCTATATCCAAGGTTAGACTCCGGATACTTATTACTTTTGAGCCAGCAGACTTACTCTTAGCTGAAAGCGCAACAGACACTCGATGCTCTGCCACTTCTGCCAAGGCCTTACCAACAACTTGGCGGTTTGGTTTCCTCAAAGACGAAATGGCCTCCTTTAGCTCTGCCTCGACTTGAGCCTTTTTATTAGCCTTTGCGTCCTGCAAGTTGCTCATGCTGCTGCTCCTTGAAAGTGGTCCGCTCTTCCTGTTCAACAGATCAGGGTCGGCCTTCAGCACCGACTTTATCGTAGCGGGATCGCTTGCTTCCCGCTTGATCCCTGGCAGAGATGTAGTCGTCGCCGAGCGCATCAGGGCAATCATATTGCTAGGTCCCCTGGAAACACTTCGTCGAGACTGCTGTTCTGTGGAGAGGGCCCTCTGCAGCGTCCTCGGTGGCTGGCCCGAGGTAGGTCGCTTGGTGATTGCTCCTGGCCTCTGATCACGCTTGCTTGACGATCGCCTCGAGGTCCTGGATAGAGAAGGCTTTACGATGACAGGACCCCCCAGCTTCCTGTTAATCGAGTCGCACAGGTCAGGAAGTCGGTGTGAAAAGCTGTTTCAGTTAGATTTGACAACCAGCAGCATTAACGGTGTCCATCAACTTACAAGGGCACAATAATATCCACGCAAAAGTCCTTTAGAGGCTCGGAGGATGCTTTCTGCTGAGGTTGGCCATCCAAGGTCTGTCCAACCTGGGAATCTTCCAGAAGCAGCTGCTCGTCTGACGCGGTGGATTGCCAGATCGTCAAACGGTCGGCATGTACATCTACCAGGACGGGAAGGTTGTGCTTGCTCCTTTTCTTCGCTGGGGGAGCCATGTCACCCTGGGATTCTGTTGTTCCAGGGAGTGGGGGAAGCTGGCTAGTTTCCGCTTCCTCAGCAGGTTTTAGGGGCGTCAATGCAAGAATTTCGAGAATCAGAATCATTTGGAGTTGAGTTTCTCGGGTGCGAAGCATGGTTGTAAGCGACTTGATCTGTTGCATAGACACGTCGTTTTGATCCTCCTGCAAGTCGGGTTTATTTGTGGCCCACCATTTGCTAACATGATCCTCCTCGTACGGGTAGAGGCCATCTTTGCCGACCTTCATCTTCTTGACCCGGCGTTTCTTCTTTTGCCGTTCATCAGAGCTGTCGATGACTGTTTTCATCTTGGCGATAAGTTCAGGCATGGTCTCACGGTATTTTTTGTCGATTTGTACCGTAGTTAAAACCAGACTTTTCAAATACTCTATGAGATCGCTCATGTTCAAATTTGAGTCAAGATCTAAGTGGAAAGCTGAACGAGCGCGTGATAGTGGTCCTTTGGCGAAGTATGCAAGAGAGCCCTGGACGCGTTAGTCATAGAGAAGGGAAAAGCGTTCGGGATATGTACCATCGACTTGTACAATGCGTCGAAATACTGGCTTCTGAGCGCCTCAAATATTCCCTCCGCATTCTGTTGTTGAGCGGGGGATTCAGCTTGATTGATCGAGGTCGGCGTTTGTATCGGGGGAACTGTTTGTGCCGTCTTCTCATCTGATGTCTGTGCGAGGTCTTCCTGTTTTAGAACTGGCGAGGGAAGTTGAGTTTCTGCAGAAATTGTAGCCTCTGATCTTCCCTCCTGTCTCTCGGACTCTGCCAATGTTGACACGGACTGTGACCTCGGCCTCTTGCGAACCATTGACTGAATGGCTTCGATCGCAGCCCGTTTCGTCTTCTGATTGTTGTGAAGCTGTGGCGTGGTGATGGCGGTCGAGACTGCTGGGCCTTGAGACTCTGGTTTAGGTGCTGGGCGTAGACGCTCGCGGCAAACGGCTGAGGCATGCCTGGCCAAAGCTTCCACGTCTACCCATGATCCTAATCGGACAACAACGTAAACCCCCGTATCCTGTCTTTCGAGGGCGTAGACGGCGCGACTCGATTCCTTTCGTGCAAGTAGGACCACGGGCACTGAGCCCACACGGCTTTCGAGGTCGAGGATCTTGACGTGGCATTCGAATAATCGGTGCGAGGATAGATCGGCATTTGAGGCGTGGATATCAATGGCCGACAAAGGGAGATGTTCGCGAGGCAGAACCATCAAGGGGTGAAGGACGCGAGGTTGGACATGAAGTTTGGGAGGGTATGGCTGTTGAAGGCGATGAGTAAGTTTGCTGACCTGCTAACGTATTGCAACAGCAGTATTGCAAGTACAAACCTTGAGAGCAATCGAAGGCTTCAAGAGATGTTCCATAGTAACAGACTCGGCCCTCTTCCTCTTCTGTCGCTCCGGTGAACGAAGCTCATTGTTGCGATTCGAGCTCCCCTCGGAGCTTGGCGTCAAAATCCTCGACCGCGAACGCGACGCGTCTATGCCAGCGAGGGCTGGAGAGGACATGGAAGCGGCAGGATAATCATTCGACGCACGGCATCTGGAAAGAATAAAGGTATACAAAAGATAAGCTAGAAGATATAGGCGGAAACGTGAGGCTGAGAAAGCTGTTTGGCTGGTATGATGTGGAAAAATGTGTTGCTGGTAAATGGAGGGTTAAAGTGCTTTTGGTGAGCTGGTTGCCGCGTTGCTCGGTGTGCACGGTCGGGTCCATTTTCTAGTGGTGACGTCCCCCGGGGCAGGCCCACGGGCGGCTGTCAAACGCGTCGCACCGCGTCGGGACGATCTTTAGGTGACGTCTCGCTGGGAGCTACTCTATAAACTGGCCGCTAAGGACCGCTATGGTCACTATGACCTGGCTGTAAAAAGATCAAGTCAATTTGGAGATAAAGCTACCTCTGAAAATTCTTGTTATTTTTCTTAAAATTTCCGAATCGTTCAAATAGCCTCCTGATATTATCTGCTTAGGTATGTACCCTTGCCAGCTGAATGATTCCAGAGCGCATGCTTACAGGTGCGCTGCCCCATATCATGAGATTCGCGGACGATGAAGGAATCTACGGCTTAATGTGAATACGTCAAAATGCTACAACGACAACTAATATGAGTTTCATGAGAATTTTCAAACAATTAATTCAGCGACGTTCACGCCCTTTGTACGGTTTAGTCTGCAATTCGAAAGTTGATCTATCTGCGCACCTTGGTCGTCGTGCTTGACGACTGGACAACATAATGGGAACAGACGACCGATTCTAAAAGCTGCCTGATACCAGTATCCAAGAGCGAGGTCTGGCGACGGCTTCTGGAACTTAATCCAAGAACCATCGTGCATATTATCCCACACTTGACTCCAGCGTAGCCTAGAAGACGACATGCAGTTGAGTTACAGATGTCTTCCAACATAACCAACATCCCCTCAATTCATCTAGGCCATCTTCAGACTAATAACCGAAACGAGGATAGTATCCGATTTCCAAATCTCATGAGCTGTAAGCATCTAGATCGCCTATGGAGCAGTAACGTCGTCAAGGTCAACCATGCCCTGAGCAAATATCCTAGGATTGGCAGCACTTGTCTGAAACCATCTTCTCAATGTCACTGTATTCTCCCTTTGGCTCGTATTTCAGTCTGTAAAATGTTTCACGATTCCAAGGAAGAACAACAACCGCCAAGAAGGTGCCGCTCCAGGTTTCTAACCAAGACATAAGATGAATCTTCGAACTATCCGCTTGTTTGACGACCTGTTGTGCATAGATGGTCCCACTATCAGATCTTGTTTAGCTGGTTGGTCGCTTCCAAGTCCCACATTTTACTGCAAGGAACAAGCACAATCACCCCTTTGAGCTGGTATCCCTTGCATCGACGATCGGTGTATTAGTCTTCCGAAACTGCCAGCCTCCAAACTGTATCGCCCTAACCGAAAACCGTTGTTAATCGTCCTTTGTGGTGACGTTACAGTTCCTTCCGACAGGGTTGGCCAGCTGCTTTGAGACCAGCAGATCAGTGAGCGGCTTTTTGGGTTTCTTTGCGTAGGATTGCACCTCCAAACTGGAAGCCACCTAACGACTATACCAGAGTAGAGTAGTACGTAACCACTACAAAAGATACAAATACCACATCGCAACGAAATCTCGGCAATCTCGTAAGTTCTCATCCCCATCGGTTGGAACCTGTATCGGTAATCTCAATTGGCTCGATCGATTCCGCTCAAAAGCGGGAATCCCCCGGCACTTGCATTGTCGATCCCCCGCGTCTCCATCCCATTGCCTTGGAACCTTTGCGCGTACAACCCAACCCTGAGTGTGTAAACCTGATTGGAGGAGCCTCCTCCGGGTGGAGACCCGGATCTTCCGGCCGCTGAAGCTTCGTCCCTCTCCGGAGTGCCGACGGGCCTCAGGCTGTGTGACCTCGGGCGCATTAGATAATCCCATAATCCCCCCTTTCTGCTCCTCCCATTGTTCTCTTGACTCAGAAAGCAACGCTGGCGAGGGGGTCTCAAATAAACTTTCTAGAGGGCACCGCTCATCCGGGTCTCCCTTATTCCTCTTTGGGCAGACAGGATGATGGGAATGGAATGTGGGACCCCACCAGAATGAGTTAGGGTTGAGGCTATATACACGCCGTCGTCTGTGAACCGAAACACCAATATTTTGGGCCATGCATTTAACCTAGAGTTGGCCGAGGCTGATCACACGCCGCCTGTACAAAGTTGCCGCGGGAGGATAGCTCACCGTTCAGGGCTGATCAACCGTCTCCTGGTGCTGCAGACATTTCCCTCGAATCTTTGTGGACACAAGTTTTTCTAAATTCAGATCACATATCTCCAGTTCACTGATGCAGCTGAATGATGTGTTATTCTTCTTCATATTTCTATCCTTCGGGCTGCTGTTCTGTTCACGCTCTGTGGCGGGTGTAACTTGTGCCGCTGCACTCCGAAGCGTTCCGATGGGTGCCCTCCCGTCCGTTGTCTTTTGTGAACCTCAGAAAGGCAACGCCATGTGAATCCCATCGTGCTTTAAACCGTTTCACCTTCAGCTTACTCCGCTCCCTCATGTTCATTCCAGAGCGCCAAACCGGTACCGTCCGCCCATTACATTAGGGTACGATCCCTTGGTGTACTTGCATAAGATATCAAAAAAGGACGCGGGCATGGTAGGAGAGGTATGGGATCAGTAGAAGCGATGATTGTCATCATCGAATGGTATAAAGACTAGACATAAACCGTATTTTACAATGTCTGATTGAAGAAGAAGAGGAAGAAAAAAAAAATGGTAATCGCTATAATGCACAAAATGATGGATTTCTCGCTCAAAATGGAAGAATGGTTCAGTGTCGAGCTGCGTGATAGCGTGTTGTAGAACAATTATTTCTCGTAGCTGAAGCTCGACGGCGTCATGTTCATAAAATGCACGTTCCGTTGGCTCTGGCCAGGCGACGACGTCGCCGACACTGAAGCGTCGTCGGACCAGTTGTACTCGGTGTTGCCGGTAGAGTAGCCGAAGTAGTTCGGTCCCATCTGAGCACCGTAACCAGGGGTATGGGGCTGGCTGGAGCAGCCGTTGGAGATGTAGCTGGGAATATTGGTTGATGTTCCGGGGACTGCAAAGTCATGAGGAAACTCTCCCAAGCCTGGCGTCACTAAAGGCTCGTCAGAGATTGTGAGTTCGTATGACGAGTCCGTATTGTACAAGCTGTCCAATAGACCAGGCGTGGTCGGTGGAGTTCGGAGAGTTGGATCGTGAATAGCGAAGTCCATTGGGTACTTTTCATCGTATGCCACGGTGCTGACTGGGGTAGCCTCGCACAGGCCTGCTTGGGTCGCGACAACAGGCGTGTTTGGCGTGGGTGGTGCAATGGCTGCCGAGGCTGTTGTGAAGTTGGGGGAGCGGTTAAGCTGTAAGAGCGCTTCGGAGTTTCGATCAAAGTATGGGCTCCGGGGGGTGCCCACAGGCTTGCTGATACGACCAACCCCTGTTGCAGAAGCAACGCGGCGCATCGAGTGACCAATATCTACTCTTCTTCCCAAATCCACGCCAGTTCTAGGAGCACATGCTGAGAAGCTGCGGGAGGCATTGATTGCAAGATGAGGGGGGCGACGATTTCGTCGAGAAGCAATGTCCATCGAAGGAGAAGGCTTCAATAACATGACTGAGGAATGGCTGGTCTCGTCGATGGCAAGGCTGCCGCTGCCATACACAAATTGATCCTGTACAGGCGATGAAGATAGCCTGCTCGCGACAGAGAAGCATTGCTGTGGCAGGGAAGGGGTGAGGTCGCCCTCCTCGTCAGGCACAACCAGTAGAGGGAACTGGCCAAATGTGGATAATGTCGCCTTGGGAGAGGTGGGAGCAGGTTCGGGTGTGGCCTGCAAAGACACCCCGGGGGAGGATGTGCCAAAATCGGATTGACTGGCTTCAGCTTCGCTCTCCTGCTCTGGAGTCGCGGATGGTCTTGTCTTGAGAGGACCCGGGATTGGGAAGGGTGCACTCGACACTACCCGGTCACTGTGATGGTCGTCAGGGTGGGAGCCCGCTTCGCTTGTAGTCTTGTCCTTCTCCATCTTCTGCTTGGCTGCGTATTCGCGAATGTTCTTCTCTTTCTTTTCCCGTGCCCGTCGGTTCTGGAACCAATTCTGTGTTACTATGTTAGTGGACTCGTCACCTCTGCCTGCAAAGAATGGGATCACAAACATTAATGCGGGCATTGTCCACTCTCATCGACTGTGCCAATGCCTTCTTTATGCTGCTATTGGGCTTATGGTTCTTCTGAAACTCGGTCTCAAGAATCTCAACCTCCTCTTTGGAGAGGCGAGGCTTTGTCTCAGTTGTCCTAGACATTTGATGTTGATGCAGGAGGTGGCCTTGGTGGGCATTGTAAAGCTCCATCGATTCTGGGAGGTAGGCGGCATAGCTGGGTAGCTGCTGTGAGTATCTATGGTAGTGGTTGGCGGTGCCATTGTAGCCCCAGCCGGACCACTGCGGTTGGTGGTAGGAACCCATGTTCTCCATCGTGTACTATTCTTGTGGAATGTAGGAAGTGAGTTCGTGGTAATGATTGGAATGAGGGTTCAGTCCCACGTGTATTTGTCGGGTGGAGGAGACCGGTGCTGTGCTATAAAATTTGGCGGAGATTGAACGAGTGGCGGGTCGTTATCCCAACGACTGTATGTAAAGAATGACTTGGTGAGAGAAGAGTCTGGACGATATCAAGAAAGACAAAAAGAGTGAAGGTGCCGTAGATGGTCAGAATTGGTTGAGGTCGTGGAAACGGGTCGTCTTTTGAACGACTACTGTAGGATGTGAGGTGGCCCAGACAAGCGAGAAGGGTACCGCAGTTGTAAGACACCTCAGTTGAGTCCGCCTTCAAGGATGAAATTGACGAAGGAGGTCTTAAGTCGGAAGGGAAGACACTGATGGGGAAGAATCGGAGGGGCGTGAGAGGGTAAAAGAATAAAAGACATGTACGCGATATGGACGCCGGAGCTACACGACCGGGGGGCCTTTGGAAACATCGGTAGTCAACTGGCCCCGTCATGATAACCTGCGAGATGGCGTGTGGGTTCGCTTCCCGAGGGAACTGGGGTGAAAGGGGAGCAGTTAGACCCTAGGATCCCTACCAGAAGCCGTGGCCGGGGAGAGCAGATCACATCGCGGCGAAGACTTTAGTACACAGGCGCCCAGGTCTCCTCCTCAAGGGCGGCAGCTTCGCAGGGGTTCCGCGCTCACAATCCCTAGGTACCGGCGGTAGAGTCCAGTCCTCCAGAGTCCGGTTTGCCGGTTGGGACGCTTTGGTCAAGTACATCGGGAAACTTGAGCCTGGAGTCTGGTCGTTAACTCACCCCTGCCTTCAGCCCCTGTATCCGCCCTGGCCCGTCCGTCCTCAACCCTTCTCACATCGACAAGGCTGCCCGAAGGTTTTGCATAGAGACGCACCCCGGGGTATTGGATGCCAGGGGCCAGGGGGGGCAAACCGCGCGCCGACACCAATGCTGCCGTCGTGGCGGCGCCCTGTCCACCCACTTAGGACAGTTGTGCTGCCCCGAAGCCTCCCTCGGAGGGCTTGGCCCCAGCGTCGCAACCATTGGGTCACCAACTTGACGGGACTGTACCAGCGGACCCCGCGCCCACCTGTGTGCTATGGATTGGCCCAGTACTCAAACATGTCTGCAAGGGCTGTCAGAGTGGAGGCCCGCGCATTAGAACAAGTCTAGCTCGAGGAATTGATACCTGAAGGTGCAAGCTGGCAGGGCCAGCTTCCAGGGCGGCGCCGCCCAGCGTCAGTCTCCATTATTTCCTATTGATATCTTTCCTGCAGCAGGTGGTTGATTGTTTTTGTTGTCTTGCTCTCCTACCCCATGTGCCCGACCGCGTTCAGGAGCCAAGGGTTTGCTTGCGTGCCGTGTCGAGCGAGGCCCATGGGCGCTTCGAAATGACTCGAAACCGAAGCCGTTACCCACCAGCTCACGCTTTTCAGAACCGACATGCCAAGTCGGGTACGGTATCGGGGGACGATGATCTCACTTCGACTTTGGGGGGGCCAAGCTTGTGCGGATCAACTGCGGTGCGTGACACCATCCACTATGTGTATGGTTGACAGGAGGTGTACTAAGGTGCACTGAGCAGGCAAGGCTTCCAGCTTGTGAGTAGCTCAAACGGCGCGTGAACGCAGTGGATGCAAGAAGCGACCGGTTGGTGGATTTCGGGGTGTCCAATTGAAGAGAACCAGACCCGATGAGCGGTGGGTGGATCATGCCCTGGGCAGTGCGAGCACGGGTAGCTGCCCCGCAGGTCCCAGCGCCTGCGGTGCGCTGCAGCCAGCGAGCGGCTCTAGGGCTCCAGGGGGCCAGGGCATTATTCTGAGTGGACACGGGGCACACAATCGCCGTGTGCTGGGCCAGCTGAGATGCAGGCGAGTGCACAGTTGCGGAAGTGGCCTGCGGTGCCTACTGTGCCTTCCTCGTTCGGGAGCGTGCAGAAGGAGGATGTCCCGAAACAGAGCATGGCTTCCCTTTCCAGTCTCCCAGTTTGCCAGGCGACAATGCAAGTCAACATTTGCCACCTCATCGCAACCATCTTCCAACTTCACTTCATCCTGATGACCGGTCTGCCCGTGCTTGGCCTTACTTTTCCAAGGCATGTACCCTCTATCCACAATATCCACAAGAGAATGACAGCCTTACCGTGCAAGGTTGCCCCAGGTTTCTGGTGGTCAATCATCAGTCTGCTCGCTACCATACAACTGACACTTACAACCCGTTGTTGAAGCGCGTCCTGTATCTTGCTAGCAGCTGACGGGAAGATGCCCACCCGCCATGCTGGTCCTGGACTGGTTGCCAGTACAGCAATGCGGTACCCGCCGTGGCGGACGGCACAGCATGTCTGTTAGCTGTGCAGCCATTAGGAGTGCAACCACATCACAAACCGAGTCGCGGCAATATCCATACAGCAAAGAGACTCAAAGGTGAGAGCTCTTCTACAAAAACGCACAGTCTCTGTTGCCCGCGGAAGTTGGAGTGCAAGCGATGCGGTGCGATGTAACCCCCAACCGTCCAGCCGGGCGAAATGCTGCCCGCCAGTCCCAGCCTTCTCCTGAACTTGAAGCGTTGCCCTCAGCAGCTCCCTCCTGCCATTGGCACACGCACAAAATCAGAACCCAGCTCAAGGGAGACCGTGGGGCGACAGTGACAGCCACAGCTAAGTCGTACAGCCGAGCTGGTGCTAGCCGTTGACAGCAGTCGCGTACGACCCTACTCCCTAAATCGGGCATCGCAAGTCGTCGTCGAGAGTGGCGTGGCATGATCGACGGCCAAACAACGACTTGTGTGAGGTTGTGTAAGCGGCTTGACACCCCATGTGCAGTGTACCGCTCCGATTTCCAGCAAGATGGTTCTTCGGCTCTCGACCTTCCCGAGCTCCCAAAACTACGGTACGAGCCTGTGGCAATACCCTGATCATCATGACTGCGAACTGTTTAACAGTATCCTGCGTCATGGGTTCCGCGTCGCAGAACTTGCAACAGCTTTTAGGGCTCCCAGTCAAGCTGATTCAACAACGTTTTGGAGCTATGGCATAGCTAATATGTCATATTACTTTAACAAGGTTCGCCCAGCCAGATGATTAAAGCCACGACCAGTGGGAAAGGTGCAAGGGAGCGAGTGCTCGACCCTTGGCGCGCGACCGCAAATTGCGCACCTGCAGACAGCGACGCCAGGCTGCCACCAACCGTACCACGTAAGGTAGTAGCGGAGATTTGAGGTTGTAGCTCGCTACGTACTTGTGTGTACTTTTACCGCATCTGCAGAAAAGTATGGAGAGAAACTGTGATAGCTATCACCATAGCTCACGGTGATGGCCAGTATGGGTTATCCTCTTCTTGGCCATTCATCGCCTGCCTCTGCACCGAACATCCTGCCGGGCGATGCAAATCAACAACATGGATTAAGCGAAGATTCGAAGGAAACACACTACTTTGGAGTCTCGCCAGAAGGCGGGTCACCGGAAACGACTACAGCCCAAGGGGTGGGGAGTTGCCACACTCTCCCAACCAGGCAGTGGCCTGGAGCGGAAGAAGCGCCCAGGATCTCTGTTGACCGGGGCTGACGTGGGGTGTTTGTATGTGATGAATCGAGAGCGAGGGTATCACCGGACAGCAGCGCCGTCATCGTACTGCTCGCTCGCGACGGCACAGCAACATAATGGTTACACAGGCCGCCTATGCGCGTAATTCCAATCAATAAGGAGCAAGGCTCATCGACCCTCTGAAGAGTGCCTCCACAGTTGTTGCTGATCTGATACAGGGGGCAGAATGGGACGGTTATGTACCCTCGTGTAACTGCCAATCCTATGAAGCCAATCGCATGGTTTCAACACCTTGGACTAGTCCTCTATTGCACGCTCACGACGTTTTTGGTTGATAGAGAATAGCAGGCTTACCCACACTTGACCAATCCCAAATGCGTAGCAGACGACCGCAGTCCGCATCTGCTTCTCAGGCACCGAGTGGGGTCGAACCAGAAGAAATCACACGGCGGCCCCGAAGAGAACGGTCTCGACTCATGGATGAGAATGGGGAAGCTGTGGGTAGTAGTAATCCCACTCGCTTACAGCATCGTCTAGGGGACCAAATTTCCATCTTCTTTCGTAAACAGCAAGCAAGCGCGGGGCCACTGCGAAACCAATGAATGATAACTACGTGCTTTTTGTAGCATCAACTTGGATGTTGAGGCCAAGAAGGCGTGTCGCACTGCTTAACATCTCTCTGGGGCAAATTAGCCCCCGGAAATATTCTACTTTTTAATAACTGGGGACGGATGATCTCCATAAGATGCGTGTTATCATGCGCCCCCCATGAAGCTTTTAAGCCCTGGGGCGCGGGGGTTCCCTTGAAGCCCAGGACTTGGCATCAGTTTAGGGGTACCTACGTACGGACAAAAAGATGGTACAGCGAGACATGCCGGTGACGAACTGCACCATGAAGCATTTTGCAGGGTGATACTCGCCCGTTATTTCTGGCTTGGCTGTCGGGAAGGATGGCCACCTCCACGGGATCAACGGGCAACCGGGCGGTGCAAACGGTAATGGCAATGCCGAGGAAGAAAGGAGTCGAGGCCGAGAAAGAGTGATTTCAACATCCCTGGTTGCAGTCGTCGGCAACGCTGGTTCCCGGGAAAATGACGGGGCAGATCTTGTCGATCACGTCGAGCATTGCGTCGACGGTGCGGCTCTGGACCGTCATCGAGCTGCATTGCTGATCGTTTCCGCTTACGACGAGGTATCCGAACAACCTTGCTCAGCAACGAAGCATTGCTACTGCACAGGCACAGCAGATCAAATAGGAAATCGATCGACCCACCAAGAGTGACGAGCTGACCGCAGAATGTGCAGCTAATTGAGCGCCCAAAAGCCCTGGCAAGTCCACTCGGCACTTGCAATTATATGAGATCACGCACCCAAACCCACGGCGACAAGTGCTCAAGTCCATAGATGCGGCAAGCATCGTGTTGTTCAGCAGTGCGTCAAGTACAGTACTCCCGATGTGGACCCGTCTGCTTTGCACCCTACCTTAATATGCACTGAGGAGAATGGGGAGTATTTGCGTACATCAGAAGCACTGGTGATTCAACCCAGATCCTAGCAACTTGCCGTAGGATCACGGGCCACTCTTGAAGATCACGCTCTCTGTACATACCAACATCGGGTGCGCATGTTGGTCTCCTTTTTGATGCGACTACATAGTAAAACGGCGGGAACAAAAAAAAACTGCCGCTGTTTGCTCGAGAGCGAGAACAAAATCGCTTGCAAAAACGTACGATTTCAAGAGGTTATGAACGTCTATGAGCCAAGCCAACCCCGCTTTGATAATAGTGTTTCCGGGGATGCCCATCGGGGCACCAGCCGGGACCGGTCAACAAGCACAACGGGCTGCCTCATCAGAGACAATGTCTCACAGTCTTTGCAGAACCTAGCATATAAGCCCCGTCGATTGGTTGTTCGACTACCTAGGTATCTTGGGAAGCTCGGAGACCAGGGGTTAGCACTGATGGGGAAAGGTTGGGCTTATGGGCCTCCGTTTCCCCCCCTAGGGCTTGGAAGCAGAAAGCAATATCACCGACTTTCCCTTCCCGCCGTTCAAAGCAGTCAGTGAGTACGCTTATGTACTTATGATGTTTTCCCGCAGTTCGATACCAACGTCATTGTTCATGAAGAGAATCCAGCCTTAGCAGAAGTCTCTACCTTCAGATATACTTATCCTGTGTTTATGAAGTGCGCATATACTAACTACTTGTTGACGTGGAAGAAGTCGGAATCAGGATAGGTAGTCGCCGGGTGGAGACAAGGTGGCATGCATTGATGGGGATAGTAGCGAGTGGTATACCAACTCGCTGGGAAGATCTGGGCCGTGGCGAGCCACTACAATGTCAACGTCGTTGAAGGCGCCTCGCGAGCCATACAGAGGAGCTGAAGTGTTGGCTAAAGGCAGACGCCCCTGTCGGAAAGGCTTGAAGCTAGCCTGGAACACTTCCCATCCACTACTCTTCTCTCGACCTCTGGTTGTATTGCGTTCTATCTCGGCACCCCAAAACACCTCGAGGCTCGTTCCCTGCAATTTCTTCCGCACGCAAGAAAGGCTTGTACTTGGAAGCGACCCACAGAGTTGATGTCAGCCAGAAGCAGTCGTTGGAGCGTTTCTGGTGAGGTGTGCAATGGACAATATGCAAAAACCGTACGGAGTACTGGCGCGGAGGTTCCTGGCGCTGAACGCTCCATGGAAGAGATAGAGCGACTTGATATCAGAGTTGTCTGACGAACGTGAAGAGGAGCTACGGTTGAACCTCGAGATCTATGGCTACCTTCTGGATGAGCAGCTGGAGGCCAGTTGACAACGTGGCCCGCGACCAAAAATATCAAACCCCCATTACCGGCCACGCCGTTGAGAGAAGACACGCTTTCTGAAGAAGGGTTCCAAACGACCGAAGGTGGAAGATAGGGACAAGGGGCATAATCAGTGGGTGTTTGGCCTTCTCCTGGCGAATGTGTCTAGACTCCTGCGGGCTCAACACGCCAACTCCCCCCTCTAGGCCTATTATGGATGGGCTCAGAGGCGGGGATGCCTATGAGCGATGAGGGAGCTGTTGTCGCCAAGTACGCACAGAGGAAAAGCGTCGACGGCCGCGGTACCCATCAAGGATCAGGGTGAATTAGACGACAAGTGACAACGATTGGACAAGGGTGGCCTGCCCTGCGCGCAGCCCCAAAAAGGCACTTGAGCCGGGGTCTGAGGGGTGCACTATCTCTCAACCTGTCGAACAAGGCCAGAAGCGGCTCCATGCCACACGTGGCCAGCAAGCCCGACCCCTGTGGAATTGCTTGTTTGGCTGTTTGTTGTTTCTGAGGCATTGACCTTGCGGGATCTTGGCGTTTGTTCCCACTTGAGCCATGGCCAGGATGGCTTGGTAGCGAGTAAGGGCACATGGCGGCTGCCTCGCGAAACCAGTCAAGACGCCGGGCAACGCCTTGACCTGAAGCAAGGAAAAGTTCTCGTCAAAGGCAAAATCCGATCCATTTACCGATACTTGTTGGCAAGCCCGTTGCCCGAGCCGAATGTTGTATTGAGAGGGCGTACAAGCACCGCGGCAGGCACTTTTATGGGCTCACCAAACCTCCGTCATAAACAATCATAACGCAACGGGCGCTGGTGGTTCCAAGTGGGCACCTGGTACGAGAACAAGCTCACGCTGTTAAGCTCACGCTGATGGAGCCGGGCCGCGCCCGTCCTAGTTCGGGCCTGGTTATCTTTGGCCTTTGCTGCCGTGGTTGGTGAGCAACGTCTGGATGTGTTGTCGCGCCAGTCGCCGTTGGAACACCACCAAAAGCTTGTCGGCCGATGTGGAGAGACCTAGCCGGTGTCTAACTGACTCGCCAGTGCATGTCCTTCTCGCATGGACCTTGCTCAGTCGCAAGTCTCAGTCGGGTAGACTGGGTGTTGTTTCGCTCCTCCTCCCACCGTCCTCATCCAAGGGGCTTGTGTCTCGATCCTGCTCAGAGGCAATTTCTTGCGGAGGATTTCCTATGCATTTTGCATGAAAACGGTGCTTTTGTTCTTTGATTATTCTTTTCCTTCTTCTCTTTTCCCCCCTTAGTAGATCCATGGCCCTTGTTGTCCTGCACTAGCATATTGCTTTTCTTTTCTTTTCTTTCCTTTTTTCCCCAAAGACTGTAGCCGGCATCATCTTGGATAACGCCATGTTACCCGTCATTTTACGGAGTAGGGGCTGATCAAACAAGCTGACGAAGCGACAAAGCAAACCGGTTTAGCATAGAGCATGGCATTGACATACTGTAATGGCTACATGAGACCAGAGGAGCCCCAATCTCCTTTGCGCAAGCCACGATCACGGGCGAAGATACAAATGCAGATGGCGTCTACGTCTTTAGGGGGTTTTCCAAGCGGACGGCGCCTCGCTTCAGGGAGCTAGCTAGCTACGTCCAAAGCGTGGCCCAACCAGCCGGGTTTTCGTGGGGCGGTGGGGATTGGGAGAGAGAGACGAATTGCGTCCCCCAAATCACTTCCCTCCGGAGTAGCTACCCTGCCTTACTTATGAGGCCGCACTGTCCTGCGTCCTCCCGGCCATGCTCCGGTTATCGGCCGCCTCCGGCAATGTGGGTAAAGATCCCGATGCGCAGATCGTGCCGGAAGATCTCCCTTTGTCCCCCCAGCATGGGCCTTGTATGTTTGCCCTTGCCAAGGGGGCCGGAAAACAACAATCAGTCGCGACACCACCGGTTTATTTACACTGGGGCACTTCGAGAATCACCACCCCCTTCGGTGCATGGCCGGCCGCGAGGCGCTCGAGCAGTTGAAGCCACCGGATCAGCCTCCGCCTCCATGTCACTACCCGCCCCCTTTACGAAGCAATCGATATCCTGACAGCTACACCTGCGCCTGGGACAATGCAGCCTCCGGCAGTGCGAGAAGCTATCCTTTGGCCTGTCACCGTGAAATGACAGGAGATTGCTGCGGCTCTGCGAAGGGAAAGGAACCCCTCTGGCTGGCTACTCACGAGTAAGGCTGTCCCGGGGTGCAGGCTTCACGGTGAGGCCGTGATGCAGTGCGACCAGGATGAAATTGCAACCTCTTTATTAAACAGCCACTGCAATATCTTGGTCCAACATGACTACAATGGCATACCCCTTCAAAGGAGCCGTATGCTATTTTGATCGCTATTCATAAGAGCACACATATTGCCGTACGCCCGTATCGCCTTGATACAAGCTGCTTGTCAGGCCCGGTTTGAACAGGTTGCGTTCTCGTCTGTTTCACTGCCCTCGGAACTCTTCCTCAGAAAGGATTAACTGTAAATGCAGCCAAGCTTCTATTTTCGCGACACCTCCACAAGCCCAAATCGCCGTCAAGGCCTCCTGCGACGCCGGTGGTTTGGCGACTGTTCGCGCCTACACTAGGTAGACAGAGAACGCCTCCTCGGCCTTTCTTTTTTTTTCTTATCTGCGAGACGCGTCAGGGACACGGGTGGCTTTAGGTTCGCTCATCAATCTCCTTTTTTGAGTCAGCAGCTTGTGATGACCAACTACGAGGGCCGGCCTCCACACTTCAACCTCAACTTGCCCACTCCGTTCCTCTCCCCTACCTTACCTCCGTGCTAAGACGGCCCCCGTCCCCGCTTCAACGGGCAATGGCGCTCAGTTGCTATCTTGTGACAGAAACGGTTCGATGACAGCCTGGTAGCCGAGACAGTAGAAATGGATCCCAGCCCGTGTTGTGACTTGCGAGTGTTTACCTGACTAACGTCGGGCTAAGGTCCAATGCGCAGCGGCGCGATCACTGGGCGCGCTTGACAGAGGCCGCCACCCGTTCATCTCGCTGCGTAATGCAGTTGAGACACAAGGGAAGTCGATGCCGAAAAGGAAATGTTTTACAAGACAAAGAAGCATGAACTGTGAATCAGAAACGTCTCAGTCAAGTCGGCTTAGGGAGGGTCTCACTTCAGCGAATGGAGATTGGGCGTGCAGAAGAAGTAAGACAACAGGAGTGACAATGGCAACAATGACTGGAGCCTTGTCGTGCCACTGAATAGAACAAGGACTTTGTCGAGGGCCTGTCCCAGAGTCTGTCCCAGAATCTGTCTCTCCTGCACGATAAATCATTTCCGCGTCGAGACTGATTATCTTCACCGGGTCTTACTGCACTGCACTGCACGTCTGCGGTTTCTCTTTGCTGATTAGGCATGGCGATCCATCGTGGGTCTCATCATGATGGCGATCTCCAGGGAGGACAAGGGGAAATGAGATGAAGACAAGCGCCGAGGGAGGAACGATGATGTCAATGTGCCTTTTTCTTAGAGGGATGATCGTTCGCTTTGTCTTAACCTGGTCCGTCCACCGTCTATCGATTCAACCTTTTGTCGTCATGATGCAAATCAAGTGATGCTCTCCCTCGCGAATCCGTTACTTCGTCGGTCTCCCTCATACAGAGAGGCCCACCTTCATTTCCCGCTGTCGCTGCCTCTGCAGATATCACTCTCACAGTCGAAGGGCGTTCGAAACCTTGATTGTCACCTTACCTCCCTCGCTCCGCAGCACCTCGACAGACGAGAGGTCTTGGACCACCCAGTCTGGTCCCGCATCGACGACCTGCTGGACGCTATGGCTCGTCACGAGCCCAAGCACCTTGCACCCAGCTGCCTTGCCTGCTCGGATCCCTGCCGGGCTGTCCTCGACCACGAGAACCTGGGCATCCTCTCCCTCGAGGCCAAGACGCTCGCGGCCGAGGCGATAGCATGCGGGGTCTGGCTTTCCGACCTCGACGGACTCTGCAGTGACGAGACGATCCGATGGCGGGCTAGGGAGGTCGCGAGCCCGGAGCCATCCGGTGACAAGAGGTACAGTGCCAGAGGTGACGATCGCCCAGGGGCTGGATTTGGCAATCAGGGCTTCGAGCATGGAGCGGGCGCCGGGGATCTCGAGGGCCTCGTGGCCGTGGTACTTGGGGAGGCGGCCTTCCATTTCTTGTACATCTGAAAAAGGTGGTCAGCCTTTGCTCATCCTGGTTCCCCCGCTCTATGGCAAAAGTCTGATTGATAACCGAGGTAGGCACATATACTCGAGCGAGTGATTGTTTCGTGCTGTCCAATATTTGTTTTGCAGTAATCTCCCTTTCCACATCTGCTGAAGATTTTGTGACTTACACTCCCAGTTTGCCTTCTCGGGTGCTAGAATCTTGAGGACATCTATGCTACGACGTCCGTGGGAGGTTTCCAGAATAACCCCTGGATCAATTCCCATCTCACGGCCGATTCTGAAGAGTCGAGTCAGGTCAACCGTCTAATTTTCGGCGTTGTACGGCATAGATTTACTTACGATCCCCAGTGCTTGATCACCGCCTCTGTCGAGTCGATGATAGTGCCGTCCATGTCAAATAAGAAGCCGTCAAAGGCAATATCCTGCGGTGGCAGGGTGTAGTCAGGGACCGACTCCATGACTGTTTTAAGTTCAAGGTAAGAAGAGGATGAAGGTGGTAGCTCGATGAGGCTCAGGCGAGGTTTGGCAGCTCTTCTGAGTAGTCTGTCTTGGGACCTGGTTGCAGCACTTGATGCTTCTGTCTCTTAATGTCTGCTGTGGTTCCTTGTGAGGTCTTTGTCGTGGTTGACATGAAGTTTGAAGTAAAGTTTGCAACGCGTGTCTATATTGAAGGTGAACACGAGGTGTGACTTGTGACTGGCTGCTTTGGGAAGCTCCGCTCACCGAAGCGGGATGGCCACCTCTGGTAAGTGGGGAGACCTCACTCTGTAAGGCGAAGATATTAGATTCGTCCACTGTTGATTAATAGCAATTGATTTCTGACTACGTCAAGTGTGTAATCTTGTGGTTCTTGTCTATCTCCTCTGGAATCATGGAAGTACAGGTGTGTGTGTGTGTGTGTGTGTGTGTGTGTGTGTGCTGATAATTCCATCTTGTATGGTAGTGGGAGCAGGGCCCAGTGTTGTAGGACCATTAACATATACATCATCTCTTGCATATTCAGTCGGTATCTGGGAATACTTCTCAGGTATTGAGTCTGGAATGGTTCCCAGTGAGCTTGTGTGTAAACTTGCTGACTGACTATTATTCAACAGTACTGTTTGGTTGGCACGACAGAAACATCGTTAATGAACTGGGACAAGCTCGGATTGACAAACAGGGGCCTGGTTGCTTACTTGTGTTCGCATTGTCTGACAGCCTTGCACATCACCTCGTGTGAGTGGTTGCATACTCGATTCAAAAGTAGCATAGGACTAATATCAGTACATATATGAAGCCCCAAATTGTACCTGCAGTGAACGATTCAACAAACGATTCAATTGAAGTCAAGTACCTGAGAACCGGAGCCTACCCTAGACCAAAACGTTCACTAAAATGGGGGGGTTCGTTCTGTGCGATGACGAGCATCCTCCCACCCTCAAGTACAGTTTAACACTTTGAGCTTTGCCACCTCGACGCCAGAAAGGGGAGCTCAGGGCACACGATGGGATCGCAAATTGGAGACCCGGACGAGCTGACGGTTCTTGTCACGGGCTTTGGTGTATGTTTTTCTCATTCTCGGCATCATTGCTTACTGCTCTCTTCACCCCGCTCTGGTCGACGCCTTGATAGCATCGACGTTGCACGAAACGGGAGTGAATACCAATGCATATATAATGTGTCTTATTGAGTCTTGCATATTAGGAAATCTGGAGTTGTAGCTGGAGTTGGGACTGAAAACGTGAGCTTCTTGCTAGGATTGTCCCTCATCGCTAACATGGCGAATAGCCCTTCCGGGAACAGTATCCCGTGAATCCCTCATGGGAGATCGCCAGCCGATTGCCCTCATATCTGCCGCCATTGAGAGCCAAGGACCCAAACTCAAGGCATGCTGCAGTGTCGCTGCCAAAGGTGCGCATCCTGGTGCATCCAGAGCCCATCCGAGTCAACTACCAGGTGGTGAGGGACCTGGTGCCCTCGTTCTATGAGACGTACCATGGCTGCAGAGTTGACGTGGTGATTCACATCGGCATGGCCGGGCCGCGTCCGTTCTACTGCATCGAGCGGAGGGGCCACCGTGACGGGTACAAGCACGCCGACCTCGACGGAGAGAAGCCGGACGAGGAGGAGGAGCGCAAGCCAGGGAGCGACTGGCCCTGGCGCGGTCTGCCCGAGGAGATTGAGACGGACCTGGATGCGGACGATGTGCTGGCGTTGTGGCAAGCCCACAGCTCGGTGAGTTACCAGCGCAAAACAGCGACTGCTAGGGGGCGGGGTGCTAACGAGGAAAAATACAGAAGGACATGGATCTGCGAGTATCCGAGGACGCTGGGAGATATCTATGCGATTTCATCTACTACTCTAGCCTCGCCGAGCTGTGGAAGCTGCAGCGGCCGAGGAAGGTCTTGTTCCTGCACGTACCGGCAGACGCCTCGCAACATAGCATCGAGCAAGGCAGGGAATTGGCCGTGAATCTGATACGGTCGGTTGTTGAGAGCGAGATAGCCAGGAAAGACAGACTGCGGGAGAGCGTGGGAGACAATGGTGCGCTATAACGGGTTGCAGGGGGTGGCGAGAAACGGGACACCTGCACAAGGGCAACTAGGAGGATGGGCCACCTAATGCAGGAGACGCCGTTATGAATCTGTAGAATAGGAGCCCGTGGTTCTGCAATAGCATTTGTATAGCATCTGTGGTGTTTGAGTAGTCGGCGAGACAATAGCATCGCTGACTGAGGTCCCCTTTCTCAAAGGACCCCGAAACCCAATAACCAGTCACAGTATAACATCGATAAATATGCGTGCTAATGGTTGTCGCTTATATCTCATTACAAGAACTTTGTGTGTTGCCGACGAACCGAATCGGTGGCTCTAGCTCGACGTCGGATCGCCGCCCTCGGAGACGCTGCGACTGGATGCGGAAAACCGTAGGCCTCAAAGGCTTCGCGGCGCTCTCCGCACAATCACAGGTGGCCGATAGCGCCAAAACTCCACCCGAAGATGGACATGCTCGCTTCAGGATAGAACATCTCGTTACCACTTGCACCTCTGCTCCACCACTTGCTTGCCTATCCTCCTACCACCAAACCTATTATTACACTCAGTTCTTCGTCACAATGTGCAGAAAGGCCACCTGCGGAACCTGCAGTAAGTATCTTGGCCTTCTCAACACGGCCTTGTTCCTCATCACGAAGTCCCCTCCCGTTGCAATCCTAACACTCTCGTCTTTAGAAAAGACCTCCTGGTGGGGTTGCGGCAGCCACATCTCGTCCGTCCTCGACAGCGTCCCCGCCGCGGATCGCTGCGACTGCGAGCCCAAGGTTGAGGTGGGCGGATCGTCGTATCCGCCCATGGCCGCCTCGCCCAACTGACTCATCCAGAACGCCGCCGCGCTGGTCCTGTGGACGCGTGGGAAGAGGGCGGCCTGGTCGCCTACGGGGGTCGTGGAGGAGCCGCTGTAAGGGGGATGATGAGCATGAGCATGAGCGATGTCGGCGAGGGTGGTTGGAGGGCAGCGAAGAGGAGTTTGGATAGTTTACGGGGCCAAGGGCTGAGCAATGTTCAGGCTGTGAATTAGAACGCGGGCGGTGTTATCAGAGATGTCTTGGTGAGCGGGGTGTTGAAGTTGTGTGATGCTTCAGGATTCAACGCTGTCTCTATTTCAAATGATCCATATACAACATTCCAAACATGACACGACATATCCCGTCCCGTACCAACACCAACCTATCTCCTCCTCGCGCCGCCAGCACTGGCATCACCCCTCTCCGCCAGGCTAACCACCTCCTGGATGCCCGCCGCCTCCTGCTCCTCCTCCAGAGCCACAATCTCCTCACGGCAGTCCCACCACTTCTCCTCGCTGAGCTCAAACGCCTTGGACTTGATCTCCTTGATAGCCATCGTCTCGGGCTGGATGTTCTTCCACCGCAGGCTTGTCATCAGAATCTCCTGCCACTCATTTGACGTGCGGACAAAGAACTCTCGTCGGCTCTCGAATGGCTGTGGCATTGTCAGTCTTGAACAATCAGACGACGAGAACAGGCTGGCACTTACTCTGGGATGAGGGAGTCCATCGTCTACAGATGTAGCTGTTGTCTCTGTGTCGTCCTCCTCAGATGTGGTTGTTGGCTCGGAAGCAGCCTCTGAAGAAACCTCGGAAACTTCCTGCTGCTTCTTTTTGCGCTTGCTAGGTGTATAAGCCTGATGATCAGGTTCCTCCTCCTCGTCGTCGTCCTCATCTTCATCATCCTCGTCCTCATCTTCGTCATCGTCATCCTCGTCCTCAGACTCCTGTGGCTACGGTTAGTGGCTGACAACTAAAAAAAAAAAAAAAAAAAAAAAAGAACCACAGATACTCACAATCCAGTCTTCGACAGGTCGGCTAAAGATCTCCTTGCAACCATCCAGTTTCCCGAGGTCAATGGCGTAAAGGTCATCAAAGGTATACTCCCGATCGCCCTTTTCAAAAGTTCCGCCATAGATGTAGAGAACGTCGTCTTGAACGGTGAGCTGAGCGTTGAATCTCACGTGTGGAGGCTCCATAGTCACAGTCATTTCCCTTGCTGGCTTCTCGTCTTCGTCTACCTCCTCCTCCTTTTTGTCGAGCTCAATATCGTCAGCGTTGTCGAGGGAAGCACCAGTCTCGAGAGCAGCCAATTGTCGGAGCAGCTCATCCTCATTAGCTTGAGCGCGGCCACGGCGCCCGCCTCGCGGCTCGGCAGCGAATTTCTTTTGCTGCCGAGGTTTCCGTAGGCCTAGCGGCATGAAACGGTTACGCTCGATGTTCCAGGCAAACAGCTGGTTGAAGAACTCGCTGTCCATTCCCTCCTCGCTCGCCTCAACGTCGTGCACTCCTCCAAACAAGATGCCACGGCCTTTGTGCCAAGTCATGGTCGCGCCAGCTCGAGTAGGGTTTGGGGCATTGGCCGGCTTCTTTCGCTTCTCCCAGCGCAGCGTGGGGGGAGTGTTGGGGCTGGCATCGACCGCTGGCGGCGTGATCCTTAGGAGAAAGCAATCCTCATGGACCTTGGGCATGAGGACGTTTCGCTGGGCTTGGCTCGCTCCCTTACCCCCCTTTTGCTTGACGTTTACGGTCGACTTGACTCGTGAGTATCCTCCATAAAGGACTGCGCCTTGATCATGAGGGAGGAGAGTGAAGGACGATCGAGCGTCTGGCTTGAGCTGCGCCGGAGGCAGCTGCGGAGAGTGCCACACAAAGTTGACCGTATCAAAAATCCACAGATCTGCCAGATACTTGGTCTGATTTGAAGTATCCTGGAAACCGCCGAACAGAATGATGTACTGTTTCCAGTAAGTCATTCGGTGACCGCTTCGTGCAGACGGGCTCTTGTCCTTGCCCTTGGTCTCAATCTTTGTCCACTCCCTCGTCGCCGGCTCTAGCCTCCAAAAGTCCGAGTAATGATGGAACGTGCCCTGCTTGGGCGAAGAGAACTCTCCGCCGAAGAGGTAGACATGATTCGGATTCCCGGCCCTGGTCCAGGCATGGCCGGATCGCGGCAGAGGGGCGTTGGGAGAAGTAACACAACGCCACTCGTCACGCGAGATGTTGTAGATGTTGAGATCATTGAAGAACTGCGCGAGCGAGCCGTTGAAGTATTCTCCGCCAAACAGCAACAAGCTGTTGCTGTCGTGGGGCGAAGCCATCAGCGTAGATGCAGCCCGAGCCCTTGGGGGCGCCTCGCATACCGTCTCTGTGACCTTGAGGAACTGCTCCTGCTGACGACGATACTCCTCGAGCACCTCATCTAGATCCACATCTTCAGCGTCGCTGCCTTCGACCTTGGCAGCTTTACTCTTGGCCTTCTTTTCTCCCTTGCTGGCCTGCTTGGCCGCCTTCTCGGCCTGGTCGTGGCATCGCCTGTCAATTCCCGACGTCGCATGATGGAGGGGCAATACTCCTTGGTGGAGGGGTAATATTGGAGGGGCATCGAATTCGCACCTTTTTGGCCTTTTTGGCATCGGCAGCACCCTTTTTCTTATCTTTGGCCATCGTCACGGAGGAGTTCCTATACTTTGGACCGGGTTTGCGTCAATTTGGGCTCCGAACGGAAAATCCTGCGCTTGGATGGGGTTCCCAGAAGTTTTGATCAAGTCAAAATCTACCATTCAGAGCACAGTGCTATTCATATGAGTATTTACTGTCCCGTGTTTTCGACCAGAACCACGAGATGGGTGTTGCTACCCGTCAGGGCAATTCATTTCGTATGGTATCATGCTATACAGAAACAACTTAGAAACATATTCGAAACCTTCAATCAGTCGCTTCTGCAGAATAACTCCCTGGTAAGTAAGCTACCAAGGCCTTGCTTGCACCCTCCATGCAGTACTGGACAACCTCAACCTTCCGGTCAGGAGGTGCTAGCTTAGCAATCTGTCTAATGTCGCTCGTACGAGGTAGAAAGAGTGCATGGTCCAGCCTCTTATATGCACTGTGCAAGTCTCCGAGATTATACGGCTGCATGTTGTATAAGTTGAAGACCTCGTCGGTGCGATATCCAGGCCCACCCCAGGGGGGACTCGCAAACATGACAGTTGCGTCTAGGTCTAGTCTGAGCTCTGGATGCAGCTCTTCGGGCCGGTTGAACAGCTTTTCCAGATACTCAAAGCTATCGCCGAGGATCCAGGTAATCGACTTGGGGTCGATGCCGTACACCTTGGCGTTATTTTGGGCGCAGGCGAGTGTGGAGGGATCGCGCTCTATCGAGATGATGCGACTCCAGCGTTCAGAGAGGGCAAAGGCAATGGTGTTTCCGCCTGCGCCACCAAAGACGTCAATAAGGATGTGTTTCTTCTCGTCGGTACCATACATATCATGGGCGACTTGACTATGGATCTGTCAGTGTTATGCCTCCACGAGCACGGGGGTTATTGGGAGACTCACTTTGCGACTGGCTCAGGTGTGACGCCGAACCAGGCATCGTCTGTCATGTAAACGCCATAATCGTAAAGGGAGAAGATGGAGTATCGCTGCGAAAAGTATCTGAGTACGTTAGTCCAAAGAGTCCTCTGACAAGTGCATCCGTTTTCCGCTCACTTTTGAATATCCCAAGGCACCTCTTGCTTGTCCTCGTAATGATGGCAATTGTCAGTGAGAGGCAGCTCCTCAGCCGGCTTTATCGAATATTCTGAGGCTTCTGACGACATTCCTGCTTCTGCACTGCAAGGACCTTCGTGTAGAAGTGTGAGTATTAGTATTACGGACTAACGGAATACTCAGTCCAGGCTCGATAATTCAACCCTTCGAGCTACTCATGATGAGGAAGCAGTTGTTAGTGAGAAAGCTTGAATTTCACCGCGAGGCTGCAGTCGAGCTGCCCACAGGCTGTTCCTTACTGGGGCTAGCGCCTTGGCACTGCCGCCAGAGCTGCAAGGCTACCTGAGACGGTGACAGCTTGCTCCACGGCCCGCCCTGGAGCTTCCGCTCCCATCTGGCGCATTTCATCCTACAGCTTTCAACATCTCGAGCTCTTGTCTTTGTTCTTGACCTCACCGATACCGCGAGTGGATTTCTTTTTGATTTTGGTGCCATCGCAAGAATCATGTTCAATGCGCTGAACCGCTTCATCTCGCGCTTGGACGGAGACGTCCAGCAGCAGAGACAACAAGAACGAGGCTCGTTTGGGTTCCAAGTGCTACGGAACACCAACTTGGAGCTCGCTGTCGAGCCCTGGTTCGACTTCATTGTCGGAATCAACGGCCGGCCAATCGTACGCTCCCACGTTCGAAAAAGCCGTCCAAAGAGAGAGGATGCTAACCTCACTCCTAGGAAACTCCCGAGCCAGGCTTATTCGCCCAAGAAGTGAGGAATTGCGCGGGCGGTACAGTGACCCTAGGGTTATGGAACGCAAAGGTAGTAACATAACTTTAACTCCCTTCTAAGCTGTTCACTCACAATCTTTCAGGGCCAAAGGACTAGGGAACTGCACGCCCCCGTCCCAGCAGATACGGCGTCCCTGGGCCTCTCCCTTCAATACGCCCCTCTTGCTCTCGCCGCCAACATTTGGCATGTACTCGATGTTCCCGCCAACTCCCCCGCCGATGTCGCTGGCCTTTTGCCCTACAGCGACTACATCCTGGGCAGCCCCGAGGGCGCGCTATACGGCGAAGGGGGGCTAGGCGAGCTCGTTGAGGACTTCATTGGGCGGCCAATGCGCATTTGGGTCTACAACAACGAATATAATGTCACGAGAGAAGTCACAATACAGCCCAGCCGGGACTGGGGCGGCCAGGGAGCTCTGGGCTGCGTCCTCGGATATGGTGCTCTCCATCGGATACCGCCCCCGCTGAGCGAGCCTGTTGATGCTCCCGGCGAGACCATGTTCGATGGTGCTCCAAACGAGAAGAGTGAGGACACATTTGTTGTGCCTGCAATAGCGAGCGAGAACACAGGATCACAAGCTCCGCCGCCAGGAGATTTCCTTGTGCCTGCGCAGATGATTGGTACTTCTCCTGTAAGCGCACCGCCAAGGAGTGGCGGCAAGAAGAAGGACCGCCACGGTCACAGCCCGAACCGGCTGATGGATGATTACTTCAAGGAGGAGGAAGAAAAGAGTCGAGCGGTGGATAATGCACCAGCGACCAAGACCTCGGCAGTGCCGCCTCCGCCAAAAGTTGGAGGGCCACCCAGAGCTTCACCCAAGCCTGAGGCAGAGGCCAGTGGAGGCGAAGCGGAATGAATTTATGTCAAGTAGCATGTGTTAATGATTCCCCCTTATTGACATTGACCTGATCTATCTCATCGCTCTTTGCCAAACTTTTATAAAGATTTCGTGAAATGCCGTCTTGTATTATACACTGCCTGAGCGGGTTCGACATATCCCTCCAGGGGGGCCCCCTTTCACTTCCTGGGCGAGAACAAGCACTTCTGGCTTTCTAGTTGATGAAGTTGACGCAGAAGAAATGGAGGATCAAGCTGCACACAACGTAGTCGGCGAATGCTCTGTATCGGGGTCAGGAAAGATCATATCTCGGATAGTGGAAGCGCAGGGACAAACCTCTCGGGTGATACTGAAGGGAAATCGGTCTTGTTGGCCTCGGTCGTTTGAATGCGCAATGAAACTAGAGACATCGTCAGCTCCTGTTCCCCTGAAACAGTAGGCGGCAGTACATACCCGTCAGCACGAACTGTCCAACCGTTGCCGAGAATCCCGACAAGAAAGCATTGAAAGGCTGTACACATCATAAGTACTTGGTCTTTTACTGTCTGCGGAACACATACGTAGTTGCCAGCCAGCACGCAGTAGAGGAATTGGAGAGCACCAACGACAACCAGGAAGAACAGGAACACGTCAACCAGCTTGGTACGCTGGGGCGTGGCGTCCATGTAGTGGTCGTAGATGTTCTGCAGTACCCTATCCCAATTGGCAGCACCTCGCTTGGCTGCGACAGACTTGGACGGAGGAGGCACGGAGCCAGCGGCGGTGGTGCTGGCCTGGGAGGTCGCAGCGGCCGAGGGGGCGATGTCGCGGGCATTCTTCTTGGGAGCCATAATTGCCGATCGAAAGGAGCGGAAGTGGAAGTTGGATTGGCCAGTCGGGCGGGAGGAGTACGGTACAGAGACGAAAGGTAGGCGTAGAATCTGGTGATGGTTTGGCGGGCTTGAAGATGGTGGCTCATGCTGGTGCAGCCAGAGCTCCAGATGGACACGAAAGCTCCAAGGCGGAAAGCGACGTGATTGGTTGCATAACTGGCAGTCGAAATCCGGGGCCCTGAGGTATCCACTCAATGCCGTCGACGTCAATTCCCCCGAGCTCCGACCAGCATCGATCTCTTGTTAACGGCCGGGTTGTCTATTACGCACTCTAAACAACGAGATTTGAAAACGGCAATTGATAGCAACATATTGAGACTCATACATTCATAATGGTTTGCTACGCCCGAGTTCGGCAGGAATCGTGGAAATACCCTGCTAAACCTTACAGGCTACTCCCAGCTATCAAGACCTCGCAGTCCCAGCCTACGTCCTGGGCGCTGTGACCGCGGGCGGCGGCATCATGGGATACGCGCGAACTCGATCTGTGCCCTCCATAGTCGCTGGCTGTGCTGTCGGCTTTTTGTGTATGTCTTCGCCCAATACCGATCCTTACTCGTTGGTATATCCATTGGTACTAACAGTTGTAGATGGCCTCGGTGGTTACCGCATTCAGAACGGGGAATCCTACGGCGTCGAGCTGGGCCTTCTTGCTTCTATTATCCTGGGAGGCTCGTCGTTTCCCCGTGCTATCCGTCTGATGAAGCCCGTCCCTATTCTCCTTAGCATCATCTCGGCCTTTGGCTTGTTCACGTTTGGCAGCGCCCTGCGTCGGAAGGTGTAAGACGCCGGATAATGTGGTGAAATAGTATATCAAGTGATTTTATCCAATAATTCGATCGAAAATGTACAGTGAATGGGGGACCGTAATCGTAGATGATGGTACAAATGCCGAGTGCGTAATTCGATTCCATGCACCCGCCTATGCCAGCAAGAATCCTAAACGCCAGTCGTATAGTGTACAAAATCAGACATTCCAACCCTATGAGCATATCGCGGGTCGTCGGGGTTGATGTAGTCTCTGCTGAGGCCGGTATCGCACCGAATGGCATCGTCGCAAGGATGCATTCTACAGGCCCAGCTCGCGCTGCTGCTCCCTGATCTTGTCGCGCTTCGCTCGGGCAGCGGATCGGTTCTCGGCCTGGATCTTGGATCTCTCGACTTTCAGACATGCGTTGACCTTGTCCTTGGCGTCGTTGCAGCTGCCGACCGCCTTGTGCATGAAGCCCTTGGAGTGGCACTCCTCGAGAGCGGCGATGACATCCTCGCACGCTGCGGTGAAGAGTGTTAACGGCAATCGGAGAGGCAAGTGAGAGCAGCCGAGACTGAAAACTTACCTAGGGCGTTCTTGGTATGAAGATGGGGATGCATTTTGGTAATAGGAGGTTGTTTGCGCCTGATTCCGAGCGTGAAGGACCCTGCAAGATATGATATGCTCGCCACAACCCGCTGCGGAAGATTGGACTCTGAGAACGCACGGACCAGGTGGGAGGTTAGCGATGTCCACCCACAGTGTCCGAACTCGACAGCCTCTCCCGTCTTTGGAGGGGCATTCACCTCCATCTCTAGCCAAATATCAACGCTTGGTAAGCCTTTCACGACGGGCCAAGAAACCGGAAAATCACAGACTTCATATTAGAGGAGCCCTCCGCGATAAACCATCACCGCTATGTCTTCAGCACAGGTGCCTGCTAAGAAGCAGCAGGGTAAGTCTTCCACCATCCTCTCATCCCACATCGAGCCTTTCTTACTCACTCTATCCGTAGACCTTCAGGCAACATACTCCAACTACAAGAACACTCTACAGCAAATCGCCCAGAAAATCGGCGATATAGAGCAAGAAGCTGAGGAGCACAAGTATGCAGCCCCTGCCTCGCCGATATGGTTCCTCCCCGTTGCCCTTCTCGGTCAACACCATGACGTCGAGGTGGTCAAACCGATCCTCCTGTCATGCCATTCTTTAGCACCTGATCGCTTATGATGCGTTTTCACCGCTTGTTCTAACTTTCTTCGACCAGACTTGTCTTGGAGACTCTAGAGCCTCTTTCTGGAGACCGAAAATGCTTCCGTCTCATCAACGGAGTGCTCGTTGAGAGAACCGTCAAGGATGTAGTGCCGGCCCTTACAACCAACCAAGAAGGTCTCCGCAAGGTTCTTGATGACCTGGTGAAGCAGTACAAGACCAAACAAGAGGACCTTGAGAAGTGGAAGGTAAGTCAACTCTACCGAGACATCTTTGTTGTCATACCCATGGCCAAAGCAGAAGCTGATACGCCCCATGTAGAAGAAGAACAACGTACAGGTTGTGCAGCAATAATGAGGTTGTTACAAAGTCAAAATGAAATAAAAACAAAAAGTTTACTGCTTTACAAGAGCGCCCTTTGGGCCCTCTGTTTCACTAGTGTGTATGTGGAAAGATGACAAAACCGCAATTCGGAACGTTGAGATAAACCGAACGATACTCAAACACCAGTAACAAGTCTCCTCAGACGGGACCTCACTTGGATATCCCCAGCACCCGAACTTCCTCCCAATGACGATTCCGCGTGCGCCGCCGACTGATTGCTTATCATTAGACGGGTTTGAGGCTGGGTAGACAGGCAAGATGGTGTTGATGCGTTGTACATTGTATGCAGTTGGGGCCAGGCGGCAAGGACGTTGCCATGCCCAACCGCATGAAATCCCGGGAGCTTCCAAGCAGAAGAAGCCTTTCAGCACGTAGGACGCCAGCTTCGAGAAGGGCGGGGGAAAACGCGAGCCTTTTGGCGTAGTAAGAATGCTTGAACAATGAGGGTTGCACCCCGGCTGCATCTCTATATGTCGTGAGTCGGACGCAGTTGGCGATGTTTGCATTGTCTGAAGACTTCATTTTGAGGAGACAACAAGGTCACACCGGCATTTAACCTTGCTGCAACTTACGACGTTTGAAGATTTCCCCGGGTTTGATTGCTCCAAGAGGACGCGACTGCCAACAATGCCGCAGATGGAATGACTGATAGCTGGCCTCGTCCTTTTGTAACGCAACTTCAAATCGACCAGCATTCATATTCCACTTGAAACTCACTGAAGCGCAGTAAGGAGCATAGATGACGGCGTATATGCACCCGGACCTGTAAGCCACTGCATCATATTTCTGCATCATGACCATCAGCGTCATGGGGGCTGCTTCGTCCAGGTTTCAACTCAATGGACAGAAAATTTGGCTTTGGATGCTTAGAGGCTGATTTGTCCCAAACCAGACCTGAGAAGTTTCGGAATTACTGTTCACTTTGTGGAAGGCACCTTCAGGATAATGGACTAGACGATCTTCAGAGACTCTCAGTATAGTCAATGCGTCTGTGCAATTCATCATTTCAGTCCGAAGCATCAAGGCACACCAGTAGGCAGGGTGTTGGCGCACACCATCTCGTCTGATCAGGGCCTGAAAGGACGGATCAGCCAGCCAAGTCGGGCCCGCAGTGGCCAGCTGACGATGATCAGTTCATGTTCGGAGCCTATGAATCTGTCCGAGAATGTAGCTGAATGGTAGAGACTGGGCTAAAACGACAGGGGCAGCTTTGCGTGTTCTGGGTGTGTGGATTGGTATATTGGATCCCAGCTATGATGTTGAACCTCACGGTTGGGTATTCTCAATCACTCATGTCGTGATGTTTCTATCGGGAAGGTAGCAATGCGGAAAGTATACAATCTCGCCGCCTTCCAGGAAGCGTCGTGCTTTGGCCTATATAGTGTTTTGTTGGTGGTGCCGAGTTGGAGTGTTAGTGACAGCTCTGTGAGCTGGCCTCCAGCCCTGCGGGATGCCCCGATTCAGTGGCTACCGGTAAATTGTCCCGTGCTCACTGAGTGTCCAGGAGACTTGGCTGACAACTGGCTCAAAAGGATCTTTCTAGGATACCAGCCTCATGGCCCGGGTAGCGGCCTACATCTTGAGCATGCTCTGCGGGAGGCTACAGGTCGTGAAAGCGACCGGAAAATTGAGGCCCAGACGGCATCAGGCCAGCCCAAACGGCGGGAATGGGTCTTGGGAAGACCACTTTTGTCTTTCACCTGTTCCTGGTGGGTATTTACGGTTGACCGTGTCTATAACTGCCTTAATTTAACTTCGGGTTTTTAATTTTCCTATAATCACCCCCGCGGGGTTCTAAAAAAGAAATTAAGCTAGTATAGTAGCTATAGTAATTTCTATTATAATAATACTTTTCCCGTTATATATATTAAAGAACTTAAAGAAAGTTAAAAAATAATTACTAAATAAGTCTAGATAACTAAGAATACTACTTTTAAAGGTATCTTATATAAGAATAATAATAAAAATATAGCTAAAGAAGCTAGAATATTAAAGGGAAGTTAATATAGATAAATAATAAGCTTTCTTAATATAAATTACCTTTCTAGACTTATTTATAAGAAGAATTCTTATTTACTAAGATAGATAATATTATAGAAATAAGATAAATACTTTTAAAATAAGTTCTTTATATATCTATACTTTATAGCCCTAATTAAGCTAATATATATTATTATACTAACTATTACTACTAATTTTAGGCTACTAAAGTAGTTTTAAAGTATTAATCTTCCTTTATATAATAACCTAATTAATTAAGATATAAGGGATAACTATAATACTATACGCTAGTTTTACTAAGTAAAAGACTATTTTATAAAAAACGCTATACTAATTTTTAATTCTTCTACTAGAGATAATTTCGACCTAAAGCGCTTAGCTAGTATTATATAAATCTAGAAGAGAACTAATAAAGAGCCCTTTAATACGAAGTTTACGCGCCCTTAGATAATAGATTTACTTATAAAGCTTCTATATAGTAAAGAGATAACCGGCTCGCGTGCGTATACCCGTTATAAAGAAAGAAAAGCCACGCCTTATAGTAAATATATTATCTTAGATAATATCTCTAGTAGCTATATAAGTTATTATTACTAAG
>JADBHU010000201.1:0-74630 GCA_017140155.1 Fusarium devonianum | reverse complement strand
TCTATAGATTAATAAGCTTTTGTAAGTAAATTAGCCCTAGAGAGAGAGTCTTCTGCCTCTAACTTTCCCTACAGGCTTGCTTTATAGATAAGTATATAATATAAAACGCCCTAAATAACCCCGACGGCTAGGTCTTTCGCTAACCTAATAAAAAGCTCCGTAAAGACCTTATTAATATTTAATTATATAGAAAAGCTCGTTAGTTAATTATAGTATAGGCAGGTATCGCTAGAAAGAAGACTACCTATTTAATTAATATAATAAAGGATTCGATATTAAGAAGGACTAGGTTTTTAAGCTAGAGTTATATTAAGGTATTAATAGAAGGCCTGCTTCCTTTCCTTGATGAATTTGAGCTTTTCCAGCAAGATAATGCCCGTATTCATATATCAAAGGAGACCCAAGACTAGTTATTACTCCACGGGATTAGGCCGATAGATTAGCCTGCTTACTCGCCTAATTTAAACCTAATTAAGCACCTTTAGAAGGCTTTAAAGGCTAAATTAAGGAAATTATACCCTAAATTTACTAGGCTAGGTCAAAGCCGGGCTCACATAGCCCAAATGATCAAATAGATTAAGGAAGCGTGGGATATATTAGATCTAAGCCTTATCGAGAGGCTTATGTAATTAGTAAGACGCCGGCTACGTGTAGTCCGGCGGGCAAGGGGTTAGTATATAATATATTAATCTATAGACCTAGGGCTTTAATTTGGTATATCTATTATATTAATTGACCTCTTTTTTATTATGTGATTTGATATTGAAGATAATAGTTAAAGACTAGGGTGCGATGGTATGGGTCGGGTGTTGTCAGACTTTTGGCCTGTAATTTTACCTTACTACCTAAGGGACCTTAGGTAGGCTTCGCAAAATTCGGCCGGACCAACCTCCAATCCCGACATCACCACTTTTTTTTTCCTTCGCCGCGGCTCAGCTCTCCTTCTCTCCTATTCTCCTTCTTCTTCCTCTTCTCTGCAGATCGACCAACTAACTTCTCGCATTGCCAATCGTGGGCCAGAGTTTGTCTGCAACATATAATGGAATGACTACGGCAGCTCGCGTCTTCCATCATGCGCCTCGGCCCATCTCCCTCCCCGAGTTCAAGGATGCCGTTGATGCAGTATGTCGTCCGCGATACCCCACGGCCCGCTCGGCCAAGCCTCAGCGCATAGGTGTGTCCTCTCTCTCCAGGCCCTATTCCGGCGCCCAAGTCCATTTACTCATCTTCCTCTCCAGTCCTGGCCATCAGCGGAGGCGTTGATTCCATGGCCCTCGCCTTTCTCCTGTCGAGGTTGCTCCAGACTTTCCGCGGTACGAAGATTGCAGACAATCCCGCCTATGGCGCAATGGCAATCGTCATCGACCATCAACTACGCGACGGCAGCAGTGAGGAGGCAGCATCCGTTGCCAAGGAGCTTCGCAAGCTTGACCTCAAGGCCCTTGTCACGCCTCTGACTTGGAAGGAGGAAAAGCGCAACGGTCTCGACCCTCGTCAGATGCCAAACCTCGAAGGCCTCGCCCGAGCCTACCGATACCGCGCGCTTGGAAACCACTGCAACTTTCTCGGCTCTACGAGCCTCTTCTTTGCGCACCATCGAGACGACCAATATGAGACGGTTCTGATGCGAATGCTTGGGGGACACGGGTACCGGGGTCTGCAGGGAATACGGGAGGCCAACTCGATCCCCGAATGTTACGACATGCACGGAGTCTACAAGAGCGGCATGATTGACGATCAGCTCAAAGACCAGCCATCGCTCAGCTTTCGCCCAGCCGTTCGCGAAATGAGGCGCCTGCGGTCCATATTCCGCGATGAGAGGCTGGCCGAGCCTTGGCACGATCCGAAACTCCGGTTCAGTCGGGAGCTTGTCGATCGGTACCCAGGCCATACCACCCTTGACAGGGAATCCGACGTGCCCCATCTGAAGCCATTAGATATTGAAGATGGCGGGGTCAACATCTACAGGCCGCTCCTCGAGTTTGACAAGGACAGACTCATCGCTACCTGCGAGGCAAACAAGGTTCCCTGGGTGGAGGACCACACCAACACGGATCCGACCCTGACGACACGGAACGCTATCAGGTATCTGGTGCGCAATCACGAGCTCCCGAAAGCTCTGCAGAAACCTGCCATTTTGGGCTTGGCCAACAGATCGAAGCAAAGAACGAGATTAGAAGAAGCCGAAGCGCATCGTTACCTTGTGCGAGAAGCCGTCATCAGAGACTTTGACCCTAATGCAGGGACTTTGCTGATTCAGTTTCCACCTCGGCGATCCTTCACGCGACGGCGGAAAAGGCGCTCTTTGAACCCTGATAATGCCTTACGAAAGGAACGTCGGAAGCTCATCATGACGATTGCAGTTCGAAAGCTGATAGACTTTGTCACCCCTGAGCACCACTTGCCGCCTCTAACGAACCTCGAGAATGCCGTCAATCGTCTCATCCCGGAACTGGCTCCAGAACCCGGCCAGACTCCACCCAAAGCCTTCGCCATGTCCGGCGTACTCTTTGACCCGATAGTCAAAGGTAACTCGGTGAAATGGTTTCTCTCTCGAGCGCCTTACACGTCCAACCAGCCTCTGCCCACAGCAAAGCTTCATGGCGTCATGGACCAGCGTCTTCGCCCAAACAAGGAAGAGATCCGAGAGATGCTGGAGTCAAATCCTGGGTTCCGTGCCTCCGGCTGGAAGAGAGCAAAGCTTTTCGACGGCCGTTTCTGGGTCCGAATAGGGTACAACAACCGGCCCATGTTTCAAGTACAGCCGTACAGAGCAGAGCACGCCAAGGCGTTCCGCAAAGCGCTGCCCCCCATGCGGAGGGCCCGCCTGGAGAAGCTGCTCAAGCATTATGCGCCTGGCAAAGTGCGGTATTCGCTGCCGGCTCTGTACGGCGTGGAACGGGAGAGGGACCACTTCTCGCCGCATGTGACGACGAGGTTGACGCTGCTCGCTCTGCCGACTCTGGGCATACACATCCCCGGCCTGGAGAGGTGGGTGCGGTATGAGGTACGATATAAGAAGGTTGATACGACGCTGCTTGGACATCAGCCCCGAGGCGAGAGAAGATCCCTGGTGCGGTATCGGCCGCTGTTTGGGCCAGCGCGGAAACGGAGGTTGAGACAGATGGGCAAGTATGGACCGAGACGATAGACTTGTATAATATTGTAATCATAGGAACGGAGGCATAATCCACAGGCGAATCTCACTCGATGCTTGCGCTCGACTTTTTTACTCAAACAAGTTCTCAAAAGCTTTAGACCTCTTATAACCTCCCACTATGGAAGCTTGAAGTGGATTGGTCCACTGAGCATGCTTGCAGTCTTAGTGCTCCCTTACGATCCAGGCCTTGTTTTTGTAAAATGAAGCTTCTGATCGGCCACTTGGAAGGACGACATGCTGGCAGAACAGCTTTGAGAGCTGATGCGATTAACCTTATTTCAGCCTTAGGCAATGACGTCATGCTCTGTGGTCAGCGACAGAAACAACAACAAGAAGTCGCCCAATGTAGTAATTGGCCAAACCTAATATTCGACGTCCCGGTGGTTTACAAGCAGTTCCGACTTTCGTTGGTACGGGAGATGATTAGCAATGTATCTATAAAGTTGGTTGATTTCTCGGCTGGGGCTTGGCCGTAATGGTGCACCGAGGTCAAACTCTACAATGGGACAAATGTATATGTGCTTGGCCGCGGAGAGGTGATTAATAAATTATTAATCAACATTTACAAGCGAAAACATCGCTGCAGCTGACGAAGTGAGCCCATTGACGTGCGTTGCATGAACCAGAAAGGTAGGTGCAATTTTACAATATCTATAAAAATATACCAAGACTTTTTTCCACAACACGTAATAGAAAGTGGCTGAAAGGGGCCTGCCTAGAGAAATCATTATGGCCCCCTTCCGAAGCTTCGTATTGGAAGAAAGGAGCAAAGGCCCTGCTGCAAAGTTGGAAGTGCCGAGGGCGGCAGAAGGCAAAAAGATGGCGACAGAGACAGGATTCGAACCTGCGAACGCGAACGCATCAGATATCTAGGGATACTAGAGACACAAGGTCTTTAGTATATTTCAAGTCTGACTCCTTAACCACTCGGACACTCTGTCTGGCGATTGGATGAAAAGTAAGCGTGTTAAAGATGTATATATCTTTGATGCGGAGCTCAGTGGTGATCGTGCGTAGAATCGCCCCACCTGAATTACATTCGATATCTTTGGTGTGTTTCCTGGCAAATAAGATAGATGATTTTGGAACAAGACGGCACAACGAGACTGGATGGATATCTCGACTCTCAATTTTGTAACAAGTATCATTGCTAGAAAAGTTCAATCGATCATGACTGCCAATCCACCGAGACAGATTTGGCTGCAGAATTGGAGAGGTGTTACTTGTGTTGTAAGGAGGCGGTTTTGAGCTGCTCGCATACCCGTGGCTTTTCAACCTACTCAACGCAAATAGGACACCTTGAAGCGGCATTAGTATGAGCAAGATAAGTAATTAGCAACTCAGTTTAGGTTACTCGATTCCAAGCTCAACATGCTCTGCGCAAAGTCACAGTCTCCGCGCCCTTAACCTGATCCAAACTTCTGCTCTCGCATCCTTCTGCAGAGCCCGCAAAGCCAATTTACGTAGGTGTTCGTCTCGGTCTTCCCTTCACACGACTTGCCGTCCTTGACCCGCTGGCACTCAACAACGCGGCTGAGTCTCCGGTTGGGAATTCCTTGGCAGTCCTCGCACTTCCAACCGAAATAAACATGTCTGCACATCTTGACAGAGGCGGATCCGACTTTTGTTTACTGCGAGTGTTGGTTGAAAGGTTGGTTGTTTGGTTTTGCCAGAGGGAGCAGTGGAAGGTGTTGGAGTGGAAATGTGTATAGAGAGTATGAGCTGGTCGGTAGGGAGGAACGGTTGCTCTTATTTATACGCGCGGGAACATGAGGGATCAATTCACCGCTGCTAATGGTGCGAGTTGCTCAGTGTCGTTCGGTTGAGCTGTGCGAGTGAATAACGAATCTTGGTAGTAGATGTACGAACTGAAGGGGTTTCCTAACGAAGTGCCCAACCCTTACTCATACCTGATCTATATGTTAAGCTCAGGGAGCAGGTGCCAACGGGGTACTGCAACGTGATTCAAGCGTGAGCTCGGCAACAGCAGCCGATCAGAATACTTATATCACTGCGCTGCCTACGGTACTACCTTATAATACCTTACTGGCTACAGTTGATCACGAGGTTATGAGGCTCTCTCTTTGACGTCTCTTGGTCGTGCTCGGACTTAAGTTACTATGAAGACGCTTCCTTAGGGATGTTTCGCCCCCTTGGCTCGCATTCCGCCAGACATAACGTTAGTGCACATGCCCAGCAACTTCTCCCGTCTCGCCCTTCTGTTAGGGATCAACCAGCCACTTGCTCAGTAAGTGGACGTAACGGGAGGGGAGAATCGCCTGTGGTATCTCAATCGCTGATCGAGCGCCAACATGAGGCAGACAGACATCATGATTCAGGGCTTTTATTCACTGTATTGACTGCTGTATTGGTGATATGGGGCCTGATGGTACACCGGCTGCGCGTGTATCTGACTTGAAAGCCCACGGCACCGCCTAACGACAACGAACCATTTGAGTCAGAGTAGCTCTGGTTCTACGCTGAATTGGTCGGGATCAATACAATTACAAGGATATCTTATATGATTGAACGTCAGTTTGGCTATGGGGCATTGACTCTGCATTTCTAGGTAATGGGTTGGCCGTGAACGTGGTGAGGATATGTAAATCATGACTTAAGTAACATGTTTAAAGACACTTCAATTCTTTTTGTGGGCTGAGCGAGAACTGACCATATGTGATTCAAAGAAAACAAGTAAAACTATAACCACCTGTTTCCAAAATATTATTGGCTTCCTTGTGTCCTCATATTGGGGGCGTTTCGACTAATCATGTAAGCAGACTACCGAGGCATGTCACCCTCAGGCTTCTGCCTAACTATTCCCTATTTTTTTCTTCTTCTTTACCTGGGGCTCTTTTTGTCTCTTCCACGAACATTAGCCTTGAACGTAATTCCCTTTTCCAAATCGACGAACCGGCCATTACTTAGGCCGCAACTCAGTGAAGTAGTGACTCCATCAAGGCGATCCTCACTATTCCGATGACCCCTTCATACAAGGTTTAGAAGCTTTCTTTGTCCCTATTTTGAGAGAGAGACATAGAGCAGACCTTTCCCTTCACGTTGCGTCAAAAATGCGGTCCCATCTTTTCGGTCGACGACACGATATGACTGCAGCAATTTGTGATTACCATAGCTTTATAGAAAGCACCACATATCAACGTGACGGTTATGATATCGACACAGATGAGCACATCAACACAGCACTGCTGGTTGATGATGTTATCGTCCCAGGCACAATGGCTCTCTCCACCCCAAGAGATCGATGCCAAGTGTTTGAAGTTCTTCGAACCAGATATCAGACCTGGAAGTCGTCAATGGGGATCCACTGGCGGGATGAGTGGAAGTTGAGGCCGGCTAGGCAATGGAATAGCACCGACTGCGCGCTCAGAACGCGGAGCGCACATGAACGACAACTCGACAGATCTATCATACCAGCAAGGATCTGGGGCTCTTTTATGAGTGGTAAGCTTGCGACCCATGAGGTCGAGTGGATTTTCCGTGCCGTGGGCGGCTGACCTCCACTGACACCGACAGTTGGAACTGTGTGTTCTTGCGCCAACCCGCAGGACGAAGCCCTGGCATCTGAGGAACCTCATGATACTGCTTTGCACTTTGAAACATATCCTCGGTAATCAGTCCATGGTCATGAACATGGTCAAGGAAGAAGAAGTCTGGTCGCATCTGGCTGCCAGTCCAGCCATTGCGAAAGTGCCACGCAACATGGTGCATGCGCTCTCGATAACAGGCTTCCCGATCAGCCTGGCTGTTGGATGCTGCCTCGAAAGCTGGCACGTCGCCGCAAAACCAGCAAATGCAGACCCGAGGAAAGATGTTGTTGAGGTGATGGCGGGCAATGTGCGCAACCCAGCCGGCCTCGTCCTCAGAATCGAAAGTGGCGTCACATGCTGCAAAGCCGACGAACTCGCATACAAGAGGAGACGCGGTGGACAACGCTGGACGCTGTCGGGGCGCAGGCGTTGGACCGCGAAGGGGAGGTACAGTTGAAGCGGAAGACCTCGTATGGGTCTGGGGCCTGTCGAAGCAGGATGACAAGTATGTAGAGCGGCTCACGGTTGAGTTGTTGATGCTGCGAGAAGACAAGGTTGCGGTTCTGTCTGACTGCATCAGACTCGGGGCATAGTAAGTGGGCAGCACAAGGTTGAATGCTTGTGTATCACGGGGCCGGTGCCCCTGCTTTCTGGTGTTGAAGTCATCAATGAAGCCGCTCACATCGGCGACGAAGTCAGAGGCGGCCATGCTGGGCGTGGATGGGAGGCACAGAATTGACGGACGCGACAGAGATGAGCTGATTGTATTGACAAAGTACAGGCCACTGCAAGTAAGTGGCAGCAGGAATTGAATGGTGAGAGTGCAAGCTGGTGGTGATATTGAGAGACATCCGCTTTATCAAGCAAGACAGAGAACCCCTCTCATACAAGAACGCGCAGTGACAAAGAGGAGAGAGAGAAAACCTGAGAAGCAAGAGAGGGAAGGCTGTCTACTTATTGCTCTGCTGATTACACCCACAGCGTCAGCACCAACAACATCCGTTACAAAGACAGTCTGCACCGTGGACAGCTCATCAAGCTCGGTCTGATTTGCAGTGTCCAACAGCTTCTCTCCCAGACTTTTTGGCCCCCAACTCATCCTCTGCGTTGCAACGAACGGTAGCACGCCAGATTGACAGCGAATGCAGTGCAGACATGGGAGTGCTGCACGAATACCTGTTGGTGGAGTGGGCCAGGACGGACGAACCATGGTAAGAGAGAGTATTATTGGATGTCCTGACGCTTCCGGGTGGGAATGACCTGAGTTTGTCGTTGAGGCGTGACCTTGGCGGTCTTTGATGCTGAGAGCATTGGAGGTTGTAAGGATATTCGGGGACGCGAGAATCCGAATCAACGAGCAAGGCCCTCCGCTCGGAAGATATGATTACAGAGACCAGTGCGAGAGTCAAGGGAACCAGGGTCATCTTGCTGGACAGGACCACGGCGAATTGAGGCCCATGGAAGTACTCCCTGGTTCCCACGACGTGATAAACTACCTTGACAGCAACGAAGAAGACGAATGGTATCGCCAGTTCCTAGTTGCGGGCGATGCAAGTAGAATACTGTTGCGTCTGCGGCGTGACAACTAAAGAACCATTCGGACAAGGAGTCGCCGGGGTCAATTCCTAATACGCCTGGACAGTACAAGAAAAATTGGATCACAAGACCCGCCGTCGAACCTCTTTTTGGGTCCCATGATGACCGAAAGATAACAAGGAGCGGAACGGGTCGGAAACCAGGGGTATCCGATGTCGATTGTGTTGCACTTGGGCCGAGAAGCGAGGGCGGGGGAATCCCCCAGACCCCCAAAATTGAGGCTCAACATGGGGCCCCCAGACAATCGACAGACCCGAAAAGATCCATGGGCTGTCTGTAGTTGGTGGTGTTCCCGGGTGCTACTGTACCTGTACTGGCTTGGAGTCCGACGAGGCCTGGCAGATGTCATCTCAGCTGCATGTGGTGGGAAGCTGTACACCACGATGGGTCTGGTATCAAGAGAATCCCCAAGATCAGGCCCGTTGAGGAGAATCTGAAAATAGCCCTACTCTCCACTCTATCCCATATATCCATGAGATCTAGTGAGGTTTTGACTAGAATCATCTAAAGACCAGCCAGGATACTTGGCTCACCTTCAAACATAATCCCGTGGTGGTGCGCTGGTATGCGTTGAGTGGTATCGAATGATGTGGACAAGGGTAGTTGTGGAATTCAGCCCTACAGTGGCAAGGAATGCTTCGAACACGTCTGACGAAGGAGCTGCGGTGCGACGACACGCTGTGCGCGACACAAAGGGTCGGAGATCCTGTACAGCCCACATGAAGACAAGCCGAGTGCACTTTGAAGTGAAACTTGACCGTACATGTTCTTCTCAACCTTCCTCGGACCAACTGCAACCCAGGTTCGTTCAAATCAGAAATCACCGCGGCACTCGTCAAGAGGAGGTTCTGTAGCTGTGTCATAGAAATTATTGGCCCGGTCTGTATCTAATACTTCCGGGTGTAGTAGTCGACGGAAACAGGACATAATGCCATGATCCCAAAAGTTATTCCTCATCCACTTCTCGCGAACAAGATGCAAACAGCAGATCTGCCTGCTATTGGGGTCCCAGATTACTGAGAACCCAATTACAGTTGTATAGATATATCTGGTCCGGCCGACGGATGGGGTTGGGGTATATCGTTTCATATCAAAGACCATTCGTTGCGACGGAAGGACATGTGTATCGTAAGTCGATCATGAATCATTGCCAAAGCCCTGGCGCCGAAAGGGCTTGCGCTCAAAAGAAGAGTCCCCATCCACAGACGAGGAACTCTCGCCATCACCCTACTCAGGGCTGCATAACACCCTCGCCTTGACAATGACATTGCGATACTGCAAATGCCCCCCGTTCTCATCGCCATGCTTGATCACGCCCGGAAACGCAACGCAGCAGATCTCCCTCTCCGCCAACGCCTCCTCGTCCTCGCCCCCCAGGTCCTCCATCGTCTCGGGCTCAAACACGACCCGCTGGTGCGGCAGCACGGCGGGCATGTACACCTGCAGAACGGCCTTTTGTACCACTAGCAGGCGCGCCAGCTCTATCGAGTTGTTCACGAGGACGCGGAGGCCGCTGTCGCGCGCCTCGGAGGGTGACGTGCCGCAGAGGGCGTCGAGGAGGCGGCCGATGCGGGTGGTGACGGCTTCGGTGACGGATGAGATCGAGTCCTCGAGAGAGGTTGCGTCGCGGCGGAGGAGGGAGAGGGTGGAGGAGCGCCATTGGTTGATGGCTTCGTCGGAAGAAGCTGCTGCGAGCGTGAGCATATCATTCATGCACGGCAGGACATGGGCGTACCATATGAGGAGAGGAGCTTCTCCATCTGTCGGAATTGCTGAGTCTGTTCGTCTGAGAGGCCGACAAAGTAGGCGTCAAAGACCATCTCAACCAAGATCCTCGACACGATCGACTGTAGTAGGTGCACCTTGGCTGTCGATGCCAGCTCCTCGTACATCGGCACAAGCTCGTTGACCTCTGCCAACGATGCCTCGTCCAAATCCTCCAGATCTGCCCCCCACTAGTTAGCCAACCGATTCCATAATTTGCAAGCAAGACCAGCACTCACTTATCTTGGCCTTGCGAAAGTTAACAATGACCCAGTTCTGCAGACCATTCCCCAGCTTCGCCAGTCCATCACCAAACACCTCGTCGCACGTCTGGCCGTCCGTCCTTGTGCTGTTGCTCACCCACTCCTTCAGCCCCCGCACCTGGCCCCTCAGCCTCCGGATGTCGTCGTCGCGCTCCTTGAGTTCCCGACGGAGCACCTCCCAGCCCTCGCGGAGCTCCTCGCGCTCACCCTCACGGACCTCGACCTCGGCACGGAGCAGCCGCAGCTCGGTGTCTGTCCGTAGGTATTGCTGATTCAGCGCGCTGTGCTTGGCCTGCCAGAACGTCGCCGTCTCGCTCTCGTTCTGGCTCAGCTTGTCCAGCTCGCGGTGGAACTCGCGTTCCATGATGCCCATCTCCTTCTCCAGGTACGCAATCTTCTCGTCCTTCTCCTTCAGGGCGGCCTCGAGCTCCCTCTCCTTCTCCCGCTTCTCTCGCTTCTCCCTCCGGTCCTTGCGCTCCTTGTCGCGGTCCCTGTCCTTAACGCTGCCGCTTCTCGTCGCCGCGCCGTCCTTCTCCTTGCGCTCGGTCAGCGGGGCGCCGCCCTCGATGGGCTCCTCGGTGCTCGAGACGGCGTTGGCTGCCACGGCGGCTCGCGGCGGCACGGCGGGCATGCTGTTGCGGTTCGAACTTGATGCGCCGGTGCGCAAGGTATGGGCGGGGGGGTTGCCGGGCCCTGGGCGGCGCTTCTCGGAGGCGTTCATGGTCATGAGAAGGGGGGAGCTACGGTGTATCGAGGTCTATGGCCCGCAGAGGATCGATCGTCAAGTCGTTCTTGTGGCGGGGTCAGAAGCCAGACGGTGCTGGTTCCGCATTATTGCTGGCATTAAGCGTACGTGGAGAACCGCGCGATTCCCTGATCGTCTTGCTCTGGAGATGCGCCGTTGGGATGTTGTTTTGATGACGTTGGTTGCCGAGGAGTCTCTCACGTATCTCGGTGCCTGGTGAAGTGTGGTCAATACAAGTCATATCGCAGCCTTCAGGTTCCCACAGGTAAGCGCTCCAGGCGGCCGCGCACACTGAAGACCCCCCGGACTTCCAGGAGGCTTAGGGGCCGTAGCGGGGTAAGCGGGCTCTACTGCTCGCCCCCGGTTCAACGTCCCGTTATCCACCGTGTAAGCTATAAGTTACGTGATGATTCGACATCTTTGATCATGACAAAGCTACATGTCGTGGCCAAACTGGACAGTATCGTGCTTGGTTCGACTCAGCCCTGGATTAGACCGATGACAAATATCGTATGTCAGTCTTTCAATTTCTTGCTGCCTACTATTACCTATTACCACACCTCTTGGTCAGCTTATGAGGACGACGCGCAATCACACAAGATAGGCACCTCTAGTTATAGGTTTGATACTAACTAGGACCCGGAGCTTATGTGTCCCTCGATAGTCCCATGTTCTGGTAATGGAATGTCTCTCAAACCCGACCGCGTCTTTAAATCCATACCCAGGCTCCAGCTTTCAGATCTTGACCTCAGCCTCGACCTCGTACGCCTCATCGTCCGTCCCCTCAATCTTCTTTGCCCCCATCCGACACAACGTAACCTTCTCGACGGGCATAGCCTCCATCCACACATAGTCATCGTATCGGCTGACCAGATCCCGGGCGTCAATCGTCAGCTTCTCCCGCCTCCGGCCTCTGCCCCCCTTGACGTAGATGGTGTTGATGACAGTCGCATGCAGGAGCAGCGGCCGGTTCTCCTCTTCCATCAGCCCGGCCTCTTGGAAGGCGGCCTTGATCTGTTCGCAGAATCGGTACAGGATCCCGTCTGTGTCAACAGGCGGGGCGTACAATACTGAAGTCTTGGACGGTGTATGCATGGCATGTAAGCCCTGGAGTGTGACCAAGAGCTGCCCTTCTGCAGATGGCTGCGTGGGCGCCTGGCCCATATGAGCCGTTTGGCTTGTCGAGATTGCTTTCTTGGCGTTTAGTAGTATATCCTTCAGCCGTAAACCTTCCAGGAGCTTTGTCGCCCTTTCGATGCCATCATCCCTCAGACTCATGACACCCAGCGTCAGATGCATCGTGCCCAGAGGACGCACCGCCTCTGGCGGTACGCCAAAGCTCGTGGGGTTGGTTACATCCGCTCGGAAAGCTGCCAACGTCCTGCCGAGTTGCACTCCGGCCAAAGGAATGCACACAAAGTGCGTGGGTGCTGCCCGGACCGGTTTGGGTGGCATCTTCAATTTGGGCGCTGAGATTTAGAGTGTCTGAGCGAGATGAGTATCTCCTTTCTTTCTCGAACTCTAGGCCTGTCTAGCGTGAACTAGCTGGCTCAGGGCTGGTTATGTCGCTCTTTTATGGGTGTTGGGAAACTTGGGCAGCGATTGAGCTCGGCGGAGTCAAGATCAGTCAGAATCTTCAAGTTTCAGCTAACCCTACCGAAGACTCATGGTCAGCAGGTTATTTCCTATTCATGGAAGAACGCCGACTAGATAGCAGCGACGCCGGAAGGCCCAGTATTAGATGTCATAAACTACCAAGCTTAATGGCCATGCGCTTCTGCTTTGGTGTTTCAGGGACAGGACTTCACTTCATGAACCGAGATTACTAGAGAAGAATCCGACCGGCAAGTTGGAACAAATGAACTCGGAGATACCTTGTCTTTCAGTCACGGAAATGAAGTGTCGTGCACTGCGTCCGACACTTGCTTGTGTAGGTACGTAGTTGCGTCAGGCGTAGGATGATGTCAAATTTGGGTGCTTTGAAAACCGGCAGCCCTGTCGATCGTTTGTAAGCTTACGGCCTTACCCCGCCAAACAGCTTGAGCTTTGACAATGGAAGCGAAATGGCCCAGGCTTTATTATCGGTCTTGTTCAAGACCAACACCAACGCAATCTCGTGTTAGCCAGGAGTCGTATGAGATTAAGCGATGGCGGGTCACTTTTGTCGAGCATGTTTAATTTGGGGAAGATTAGTTATAACTTGGGGTCCGGATCATTCACTGATTTCGCCTTGTTCTGTCCAATACGACTTCAAATGCGATACGTGTTTGCTGCAGCTGATGCCCATTAAGGATTATGTGTGATTTCGCACCCAGTTCGTATAAGGTCGCAAAGGGATCTTGGCATAGCCTCAAGATCCCTCCCGTTTCCAATGAAGTCATGAATAGCGCGTCATCTAATTGCAAGCTATCTGAATGCCGGGAGTATATACTTCAACCATCCCAGCCTTTCTCCTCATCTCAATGTAGTTATGGCAACGTACTCGTAGAATCAGAAGCCGTACACTTGAGGCTACAAGTAAAGAGCCTCAGTAAGGGTGATAGGCCTTGATCACGTGTAGCCCTAGCCCCCATCGGCGCGGAAACGAGTCTCTCACTCCAGGACATGTATGTAGATAATGCGGCTGCTTTAATCGTCTTTCCCGAGCTGTTCGTAGTATCGCCTGAGGACTTTTTCAACCTCGTAATAATCTGCTTTAACTGCTTGGAAGGCCTCATCGATGCGTTTCAAGCAAACTTCGTTATCGAGTTCGGGACTTCCGTCAACGTTCTCGTTTTTGCCATAACGCTGGATTTTTTCACAGCCGTCTCTAACTTTGACCATTCCTAGCGTCGCTGATGAGCCCTTGAGGAAATGGCCGAGAGAGGACAGTTCAGCGAGATCACCGGCTTTCCTAATGCAAACAGCGGGCCCATGCCCTCAATATTAGCCGGATTTCTTCCTCTCTACAAAAAAGGAGTGCGTAATAAACTCACAAAGCTTGCTCAATTGAAACGAACGTCTCTTCCGCCTGATCGAAGAAGCCGAACACGATGGAGGAACTGAAGTCACAATCGCCGGGCTCATCCATCTCAAGAATTTGGCTAAAGGTGTTCATGTCGATATGCTCGACGGGCAGAGCCTCGAGCACATCGTCTATCTACATGGTGGTGTATCAGTGGCAGCTCTCAGAGCGAGGATAGCAACAGATTTACACACCTTTTCCTCGGCTGGTGACATTGTAATGGCGGATATAAGCGGATGATTCCACCAGAAGATGATTAATTAAAGATTCGAAAAAAGGACGGCGATGCTGGCCAGCTCCAAGATGGTAGCGTGGGACCGACGAGGGAAAGAATCCACGAAGCGGAAAGGAAGACCTGGGTATTGGAGTCAGTTAATCCAACAGCAGAATGACAACGGTGGGAAAATCAAATAACTGGGTAAAGAAGCTGGTGTCGATTGCAAGGAGAAAGAATGTCGGGGCCAGCCGTACTGAGGCTGGAAGTGATTGGGAAGATTTGGCTGCACTGGAAGGGGAATAAGATCTCAGAGGCGACTGAGGTTTCAAAGGGTAGAGAAGAGTGGCGGGCAGGTGTCAGACACCTGCCGTCAGGGCGGCAGGGACAACATGAGGGAAATCGGCCGTTGAGGTAGGCAGTTCTGATAATGTGTACCTGTTGCGACTTGGAATTCCCTGGCCTGCTGTGGCAAGGAGATCCGAGTTATGGGAAGATGTGGCTCCTGGACCTTTGCGGCGCTATGGATAGTATTCTTGGTGCAGCAGTCGATCAAGACAAGCGCTGGACCCTTGGCCCAAATCTGAAAGGAAAGGAGGGACTGAGGAAACAGCTAGGATAGGGCTTGGTAGTGGTTTGGTTGAGGAAGGTAAATGCGAAGGTCAAGAGGTGTGTAATGTCGGCTGCTGGTATGCGGGCAGTCAACTCATGGAAGAGGGGCTAGTGATGGGGAGGGTCCATCCTAGACCATTCACCAAATGCCCCTCAAGACTCGGAGCAGTCCAGCGAGACATCGTGGGTGGGGTTGGGGTGCCTTAGCTGACGCAGGGCGTCCGTGAACACTGAGCCATTGATTTCGTACAGCAGACCGACGGAATACGACCGTCCGCGGAGTGAATGTCATAGGGCAGATGGTGTTTAGTGTTGGTGTGGATAAGGGCGGAAAACCCATGGGTACCCTCAGCGATAGCTGGGATGTATGAAAGCAGAACGAGACGCAATGAAGGTGCTGTGCGGGGTCAAGCAAAGCGCAGTACGCCGGGGAAATTTGACGGAAAAAGAAGAATTCCCTGTGCTTGATGGGTAAGCCTATTCCTTACCTCGAGGGGAGTGGATTTGATTGCTGTTGGAACCCGGGAGCGGAGACGACGGTAGGGCGGCAGGACAAGTCTCGAGCAGGAGGTGCAACGGCAGCAAAAGAAGAGCAGGGAAACTGGGCGGGTTGCTTTTCCGTCCCTTTAGTCAAGCCCCGTGCCCCGGTTGTGGTTGTGGTTGTGGTTGTGGTTGCGGTTGTGGTTGCGGTTGTGGTTGCGGTTGTGGTTGACGAGCCCTTGCTGAGCGCGATTATGATTGTGAACCGAGCGCGCGGTTCACCAAGTCGTATCGCGTCGTCTCGAGTTCTGGCCTTTGTGCGCGCTTCTGCGGGAGATCCCGAAGCGGGTTGTGCTGGTACGACTGACGACAGTGGCTGACTTTAGCGCAAGAGGGCCGGGGAAACGTCAGGAATGCGTGACAAAACGTGCGGCGGCAGAAGGTGACGAGGCTGTGTGCGAGGTTCGTTTGGCAGAGATCCGAGGCGACGAGGAGGAAAAGTGAAGGGGAGAAGGGCGAGGGAGGAGATGGAAAGCAGATCAAACCAAGATCGAGCTCGCTCTCGTGTACGGGGGACGTTGCCGCAGCCGACAAATAACGACTCACCGCGGACCTGTGAATTCTAGCAGGCAGGTACGGTAAGTGAGACCCCAGTTGCGGAGGGGCCCTGCCGATTACGTCGATGTTTTGTGGGAGAATCCACCTGGACAGTGAAGAAAAGAGAAGAAAAAATTGGGGAGGGGCAGGCGTTGCATCAGTGGCCTAGATTCCACGGCTTCCATTGGGACGCCACCACCTCCAACATGGTAAAAGATCGCCCTTCTGTGTGCTTCTGGACTGTGGGATCTTGGTGAGTTATCACTGGGAGGGGGAACATCAAGGGCAGCTCTGATTTGCTCTATTGCTGCGTGTGTTGCCAGCTCTATGCCAGCCAGTCTGATCGAAATGAGGCCATCCTCATTCAACACACCTAGGTGGTAGTTAGCAGCCTCCCACCGCAAGGTGACATGCTGTTCCAGGGTGCCCCCCTGCTCCGAGCCTTGCGCCAGCGATACTATTTTGTCTTGTCAGTGCCATGCTTGTCCCACGCGACAGCTTGACTCGGTAACGAGAAACAGAGCTTCAAGTGCTTGGAGATAGTGATTCCCCTTTCCCTGAGATAACTCTCGCAAGATCCCCGTTTAATCACGGAATGTCACCACTTAATTATCCCAATGGCACTACCCTAGCCTTTTGATTCGACTCCCCCGGGCTTGTTACCGCGCCCGCCTAGCGCAGAAGCATTCTTTGACTAGTCTTGAACTACGTGCCGCCAGCAAAGAAGTCGACGCATGAAGCCTCCCACATTAAAAGGATGTAATCAGACCATGCCGGTATATATCCCCGGCATGTATCTGTTTCTTAGAGTACTCGAGGAGTCCGGCTTCAAGATAACACGAAAAGTCAATGGATTGAGGATCTAGTTTCTTGGTTTCTAGTCGACATTTAGCAGTACTATCTTGGTCTACATTTCTCCGGGTTTCATCCCATCAGAGCTACTGTTCCGCTGCTGATGAAACACATTTTACGCTTGCATAGGTACCATCCCTTACCAAAGCGCCGAAATCCTACTTCCCTTTCACGACGGGACCAGCCAATTGTGCTCGTGTCCCAGAAGCACTTTGGACTGCGTTAGTTACCAGTAGTGTCTGCCCTAGAACATTGATAAACACTCTGATATACCATTAGAAAGGTAAGGTATGCAGCAAGCCGCGGAATCCCCTAATTTCCGGATCTATTGAGGGTTCCACTCAGCACTGCTTGTTTATTTCCTGACAACCCAGACAACCCCGTAAAACGACGTCGAGACGGCCCCCACCACCCAGGCCGGTCAAGACATGATATTTTGCCCGCTGTACCATGTCATCGTTCCAGGGCCCTTTGACCAAGCTCGAGTATCGAGTCGCCGGTTCACACAGTCGAGTTCTGGCCTTACACGGCCACTCTTCGGACTTTCGACTTGCAGCTCGGCACGGCTCCGGACTCTCGACCCATCTTTAACCTCTAATTAATTAACTTCCACTGTCCCTTGTTCTCGCTGGCCCATAGCCGACCGCCTGAATGATTCAAGAAAATCGGGGCCTCGAGGAAACCACCCCACGCAAGCATATCCCACTTCATCCTAGCCCTTGGGCTCGGGGTTGTCGCTTTTTCTTTCACGACCCCGCGCGAGCCAGCCAAGCATGACCTGCATTAGCTATCACCCGCCTACAAAACTAATCGGACGAGAAAACGTCCTGTGGTACAGTATTCTCACCGCTCTAGTCTCAATAGCTTCGTGAATGATGTGTTTCTTCTTTCCGTCGGTTACTAACCGTTTCGCTTGTTGTATCCTGATGCAGGGTCCGTTGATCAAATCTCCAGCAGCTGGACGGGCCCTGTTCCGCACCCCTCACTCAACCCCCCTCTGCACGCTCAGAAAGCGGAGTCCATACCTGACCTCTTGGGAGGAAAAGAGAATAATTGCTATCAAATTCTGATAAGAAGGCACTCGATTGCTTAGTACTTTCGCTCGATCGAGTTGCGTTATGCTCCCAGCTGGACAACACTTGAGCTAAGAAAGGCTGTCCTATCCGTCTTGAGACGTCAGGCGCCCAGACAATGAACTTTAGTTCATACACAGTTGGTTCGGTTTCTATAAGCCCCTTAGGATAATGGAGTCCGTAAACGACTTCCAAGGGACTGCTGGATCCGAAAAGGCTATAGATCTTTATTGCAGTTCGCTTCCCATATCCTCATCCTAACCAGCAATCGTCTGGTTATGGCTTTCGCTGATCACCCATGGAAGCAGTACGTTTGACTCCACCAGCTATATATTTCGCCCGCAAGTTAAGATCCGAATTCTGTAAATACCAAGTCTGTCGGACATGTACCGATGTGAGGTGACTTCTGCGTCACATCGCCATGCCATTAACATCAGAGCGGTAATGTTCGCATCGTACCCGCAGCCATCATAGTCGAACCACCAATGACCCAACTCCTGGGAGTGCAATGCAAAATATGGTTAATTCGTATGCCTGTCGCGACGTTTCATACATCCGGGGATGCAGAACTCAACCCCCGTTCGAGCTCTACGATGCGTCCTGCCGAGGTGTAAAACAAACCGGTTTTTTATCTTGCTCATTCCTCAGCGCGCCATAGGTTTGGCGGTCCCCTGCACCATCATAAGCCGGCCGTTCTACGCCACGCCGTTCTCGTGCACCGATTCTTCTGGTCAGCCAATACCTGTTGTCAAGTTCGGTATGGTGCTATATTCCTTGTCTATGTGTTGTGAGACGGAATAGCACAAAGCCAAAGTGCGGCCAGTCGCATTCAAGACGGTCCTTAGTTCCTCTCGGCGGGCCGTGATCATGCTTCGGGATCCCGACCGCGGAGCGGGAGCGGGGTGAGTTCCGGCCCAGATGCCCTGGCCCGGTCGTTAGCCCCGGTCATCATGCGACTCACACGCTCGCAGGGGTGTAGGGAACAGCAAATGGAGACCAAACCCGATGTCCTTGGAATGGCTCTGGAATCGACGTCTTTGTTCCAGAAGCAATCGGTATCCATTACCGAGTCGAGTACCATGTCTCAACATGTCTGGATGCCTGACCAGAAGAGAATGCATCGGCGGACACTCGGTTTCAGTAAAGCGTAGCAAGAGCGCTGATCAAACACTGAGTAACTCATCTCGGGAACTGTTTTTTCCCTGTCAATTCATTCGTAGATATAAAATCAAAAACACACTATTACCCTATGATGTTCCCTGTTTAAGCACGGCTCGTACATCACTTAGGATGTCCTTTTATAACCCTCTACGCCTCTCTAGTTGTACCATGCTACGCTCTACCGCGCGTAGTCTTGTCATCTTCATCCTTCTAAAACATCACCTTGGACGCGACGCTCAGTAGCCAGGCTGCATCCCTCCATCCGCCGTCTTGAGCCCCGGGAGGCGGCATGCGATCTTCCGCAGCAGTTGATAGGTCCGCCAAATGCCTGGACGACCAGCTTCGGGAGCGGTTAAGCTGAGAGCCGCCGTCTGTTGGGGAGCCTTCGCTATCATCCTCTGAATCTTCGTCGTCATCCTCCTCCACAGAGAAGAGGGACCAGACGCTGCCAAACCAGGTTCCTGTGCCAGCTTGACCGCGCCGGACCAGACGTCGGATAGTAGCCTCATCATCCTGGGATGTGTCCTGCTCGAGCTCTTCAAGCCGTTCGTCGAGGTTGACGAAATCGGGGCCTGGAAGATCCTCGTCGACTTGCTGGTCGGGGAAATAGGAATCATCGCTGGTGTCAGGGCGATCTAGCGGAGAGATAATCTGACTTCGAGGACGTGCTAGGCTATGAGACCGACTATGAACACGACTGTGGGTGCGACTGTGAATGCGGCTTGGGTAGCGGCTGGCATATGGGGACGCGTCTTCGTCGGTGGGAGCAGTGCTGCCGCGGCGGCTGGCATGGCGGCTGGCAGCAGCTATTATGTCGCGTTCACGAGCAAGTTCAAATTCAAAGGCCTCGTCATCGGGATCTTGCATGGCCGCGAGACTTGTAGAGCTTTGACGAGAGATGAGCCAGGCTTGACCCTTGGACTCGCGGGCCTCGGAGCTCATGAGGGCGCCTGTCCGGAGCAGCCAGTCGCTATCATTGCGGTGCCGCATGCCGAGGCCCAGTCCTGTCGGGTCATCCTTGCTGCGCTTGCTTGGAGTCGCACGGCCGGAGCGGGATCTGCGGCCACCATTGCCAGCCAAATGCGAGACCGATTTGCTCTTGGACAAGGAGCTTGCGGGTGCCGAGGGCAAGCGGTTGTGAGATCGAGATCGCGCGGAGGTCGGCGAGCGGGCAAAGAGACGCGGGGTCGTGGGCGCAGACTTGCCCTGGATGTAAGAGGGAATCGGATGAACGGGCGAGTGAGGGTAAGAGGCAATGGCGTCGGCGATAAGGTCGTCGTCGTTGAGCGGGAGCTTGGCGGTCAGAGGCGCGAGGGAGAGGTGCTGGAGGCTGGTAGCGGAGCGGTTCTTACGCCTGGCGCGGTCGGCATGTTGATTGTACGCAACGTCCATGATGGCAATCAACTCGGTTCTACTATTGGGACAACTGTCGGGACAATCGAACAAGATAGATTTGCTTGACTATGGTGAGCGCGCACTCTGTGTTGTTGAGGGGATCAAATGCGGAGAGCCAATGGTTTGGGCTGCAGCGATAGCGGCGGGACGGATGATGCCGGCATGTGATTGTGAGAAGGGTTAAAGACGATGTCACGGGAGGGCCTGGAGAGGGACGCAAACGAAGAGGGAAGATGCACTTTAAAGCAGCAGAATGTGGCTGATCGGGAGCTTTGCGAAACAGGGAAGGGAAAACCAGGAACAGGATGTGGTGATAAAAACCTTTCCACGTCTCTCGAGCCGAGGGCCAGGGTCGTTATCTGGCTCTGAGAGTGCCATTGCTTGTGAAAGAAGAGCCGATCTCAGGCGAAGGAAATACGGTACATTACAGAATCGAGCCTGGTGCAGGCGGCGGTTTCCAACCAAATGGCTGCTACTACTCACAGGTCCCTAAGGTACTGTAAGGCAGTTGGCTGACCACTGGCAGTTTGACCCCCCAAGCGGTACTTAACGCTTGAGCCACAGAAAGTAGCTCGGCTATCACTTGTCGCGCCCGATGTAGCGTCTCAATGTCCCCGGGTACCTTCTCCACCGGCCTCACCAAGTACAGTCCGGGAGCTGGCGTTCGAAAAAATCTCGAATCCGGACCTCGTCTCCAAATCAAGCAAACTCATCGCCGCAAGCCGCCGATCTCATTCACACCCTCTCCAAGAACCAAAATAGGGCCAAGCTGAAAGAAAACCACTACCCAACCAGGCCCGGCGTTCACCGAAACCAGACGAGAAAAAGGTCGAACGACGGATGCATTGAGTACGACACCAAGTCTCGCCATTCCCTTCTACTAGTCTCGTGAGGGATCAGAAAAGATAATCCATAGGCCAGGGCTATCTGCTCTCAGGCAAGGTTGAGCCAAGATGCGCAATCTTCGCAACATCCGGTTTGGGCGATGCGATCGCGCCAATGTCACGGCTGCGTGCTGGGATCCAGAGAAGGATGAGGTTCTGTGCACAGCTGGACCTACTGAAGAGAGCAGCAGTATCGAGCTGCTGAGGATCGCTGGCGATCAGAATATGTAAGTGAACAGGCCTCCATCACACAAGTTGTGGCTTGCCGAGCCCTCAAGTTCCCGGTGAAGAATGGCAGTCACTGACTCACATACAGCTCCGTCCGCACAGTTGCAAGCTGGGATGCGCCCAGCCCAACCCCAGACTTACTGGTCGACAGAGTTGTGAGCCTCCAGTATCTCAGTGGCTCAGCAATAACATGTCTCGTCCTCGAAGGTGGCGACATCGTCACCGTCCAGGAGGATGATTACTCTGGCGGGGATGCGCATATCGAGATCGTTGGTTCCATCGACGCCGGCATCGCCGCGGCGCGATGGTCGCCAGACGAGGAGTTGCTCATCGTCGTCACAAAAACCAACAACGTCATCTTTATGGGCGCATCCTTTGATCCCGTCGCAGAGGTCGCCATGACGGAGGAGGATCTAAAGGCATCCAAGCACGTCTCTGTCGGCTGGGGAAAGAAAGAGACGCAGTTCCAGGGCCGTGGTGCGAAGGCCATGCGCGATCCCACCATCCCTGAGAAGGTTGACCAGGGCTTGCCGAGCTCTCATGAAGATGGCTCAGCGACTATCAGTTGGAGAGGAGACGGCGCTTACGTGGCTATCAACTCAGTGCAGGAGGGAACTCGCCGTGTCATTCGGGTCTACTCACGCGAGGGCGAACTTGACAGCGCGAGTGAGCCCGTTGACGGCCTCGAAGGGACCCTGAGCTGGCGGCCAGCTGGCAACCTTATGGCTGGCATTCAACGATTGCCAGATCGGATAGACGTTGCCTTTTTTGAGAGAAACGGGTTGCGGCACGGGCAATTTACTCTCCGCTCTCCCTCAGGGCCCGTGACGGCTCACGAAAGAATACGTCTAGAGTGGAACTCGGACTCGACCGTCCTGGCAGTCATCTTCAAAAATATGATCCAGCTATGGACGATGGGCAACTACCACTGGTATCTGAAACAGGAGATCCCTATTGAGCCTGACGCGACGTGCTTGGCCTGGCATCCAGAGAAGGCTTTGCGCTTTGCCGCTGCGTCCACAAGCAATGTCCTTGTAACTGAGCACATCTTCCACACTGCGAGAGGCTCTTGCCAACCGCCTTACGACAACGGTGCCGCGGCGGTAGTTGACGGTGAGACGGTCAAGTTGACCCCCTTTCGAACAGCTAACGTGCCGCCGCCCATGTCTCTGTTCGACGTCTCGGTTGCGGCATCGGTGATTGATGTTGCCTTCGGACGAAACAATACCTCCTTCGCGGTCCTCCATCGGAAGGGTATTGATGTTTTTGAGTGGCCTATGAAGAATGGAAGGCCCATCAAGCCCCAACTACTGCGAAGCGTCGCCTTGGATGGAGCAGAGACCTCGGCTTACAGTGTGCTCTTGCGAATCACTGCTGTTTCCGACAAGTTCCATTACTTTAGTTATGAGGGCCAAAACTTCCTCCAGAAGACTGTACATGCTGGTGGGAAGGCTGAAGCATCCATAACGACCATCGATACATCGGAGTTACTGGTAGCTACGACTACATATGAAGCGGACTCTTCCTTTGAAGCCTACGGTCAGGATAACTCTGGTAAACTTTTCCAGATCAATGATTCAGGCAACGAGATGATTCCTGTTCAGTTTCAGGCGCAGCTGCCCTGGTTTGAGATTAGCAAGGTTGACGATGAGATCGTTGCCTTTGGCCTCTCAAGGAACGGCCACATCTATGCAAACTCCCGACTCCTTGCCAAGAACTGCACATCTTTTGTCACCACGCCTAGCCATCTCATCTTTACTACCAACAACCATTTGGTCAAATTCGTGCATCTCTTAGCTAATGTCGACGGTAAGTCACAGCCTCTCTTTCAAGGGAATGTTGCTAACAAGAGGCAGAGCTTGAAGTCCCGGCAGATGACCCCGAAACAGACGAGCGGTGCCGCAGCGTGGAGCGCGGTTCGCGTCTTGTCACTGCTATCCCTGCCAACATGAGCATCGTCCTGCAGATGCCTCGTGGCAATCTTGAGACCATCTTTCCCCGGGCCATGGTAGTGGCGGGCATTCGCAGTCTCGTTGATGAGAAGAACTATGCGCGGGCGTTCGCGTACTGCCGGTCGCAGCGCGTTGATATGAATATTCTCTACGATCATCAGCCAGAGCAGTTCTTGGCGAACGTCGGCCTTTTCCTGGACCAGATTCCGGATGTCTCTTACATTGACCTTTTTCTCTCTTCTCTCCGGTAAGACTCTTGGTCTCCTCAGTCACAGAACAGGACTAACATAAAGCAGGGCCGAGGACGTCACTCAGACCATGTATCAAAACACAAAGCAGGCCAAGAGCTACGAAGTTGATGCCCTCCCCATCTCCGAGTCGTCTCCGGCTCCTAGGGGCTCTGCTGCCAAAGTCAACATGGTCTGTGACTCTATCCTTAAGGCACTCCAAACCCGTAAGGATACACACCTTCAAAACATCATCACTGCACACGTGTGCAAGTCACCACCCGCCCTGGAGGATGGCCTCACTCTTGTTTCCGACTTGATGCGCGAGGATGAAAAGGTCGCTGAGAAGGCGGTGGAGCATATCTGTTTCCTAGTCGACGTCAACCGGCTTTATGAGAACGCTCTTGGTCTCTACAACCTTGAACTTGCTCTTCTGGTTGCGCAGCAATCCCAGCGCGATCCTCGCGAATACCTCCCCTTCGTTCAAAACTTGCACTCTCTTCCTGAGTTGCGCCGTCGGTTCGAGATCGACGACCATCTCGCTCGTCGTGCCAAGGCTCTCGGCCATCTCCAGACTCTCGACGTCTTCGACGAGCTCCTCGCCTACACGACGAAACACTCACTCTATCACGACGCCCTGCGCCTCTACCGCTACGATACGCCACGATTGCGGGCCTTGACGGACGCATACGCCGCCTATCTCGAGTCCATCTCTGCCAACCGTGAAGCGGGACTTGCCTATGAATCTCTCGAGAACTACACCAAAGCCACCAACTGCTACCGAGCTGCCGGTGCTACATGCTGGCAGGAATGCCTCTACGCTGCAGCACAGCAACAACCTCCGATGTCTGCCGGTGCCATGAGCGACCTCTCCACAGCTCTCGCCGATGCACTGTGGGAAGCCAAGGACTATGCCTCCGCAGCCACCATCCATCTCGAATACCTTGACGCCATCGACACAGCCGTCCGCTGCCTCTGCAAGGGCTACCTATTCGCCGATGCCATCCGCCTCGTCATCCAGCGCAACCGTCCTGACCTTCTTACCACCGCCGTCGACACCGGCCTCGCCGAGGCCCTCAGCACAACCACCGAATTCCTCGCCGACTGCAAGGCACAACTCCGCGCTCAGGTGCCCCGCGTCGCCGATCTGCGCCGCAAGGCCGCCGAGGACCCCCTCGCATTCTACGAGGGCGAGCGTGCTGGCGGCGGCGACATCCCCGATGACGTCTCCATCGCGGCCTCCTCGCGCGTCAGCACCAGCGCTTCCCTCTTCACGCGCTACACCGGCAAAGCTGGAAGCGTCGGCACCGCCGGCACGGGCGTCAGCCGCGCCACCAGCAAGAACCGCCGGCGAGAGGAGAAGAAGCGAGCCCGCGGCCGCAAGGGGACCGTCTACGAGGAGGAGTACCTCGTCAACAGCGTGCGCCGTCTCATCGAGCGCGTGAGCGCCACAACGCCCGACGTCGAGCGCCTCGTCTTTGCCCTCGTGCGGCGCAACATGCCCGAGCGGGCGCGCGCCGCAGAGGCGCTCATGGCGGACGTGTCAGAGGCGTGCACTGCTGCGGTGGCAGAGGTGTTTGCGGTGCCCGCGGGCGAGGAAAAGATAGAAGAGGAGGAGCCTGCGTGGCAGGCCACGGGAGGAGATGCGGTGTTGCAGGACTTTGTGCTGGGAAGGGGGAAGAAGCTCGAGCCGCCGATTGTGACGGGATTGAAGAAGCTTACGCTATTGGGATCGTGAGTTATGAGCTCGGATGAAGGAAGGCCCATCTATGTCGACGATGATATGCGAGTAAAATGTGAAAATCAAAAGTCCGCCGTTGTATCACCGGTGGTCATTTCTGATGATGCGTAGATGGTGACTTTTACAATTCTTTGCACCCATGACTTGGTTCACTTGTTTTCACCACCAAAGAATCAGTGCAAGAAACACAGTCCCATTCGCCTCCGCTATGGAACAAAGAGAAAATCCCAACTGAAAACTACCAAGTAAACTAGGTACCATGATTATAGAAAAGGGTAATCAGAGATACTAGCGACACGCTCGTATCCTCTGTCCACGGTCATGGAATCACATGTATCGTTTCTCTAATACCAACGATGCCACATAAAACATCGTTTTTCCCAAGCATTATCTCCATGAGTAAAGTGTCGGAGCCAAAGGACGTAATAAGATGAACATGATTAAAATGTCTAAGCACCGCTCGGCTTCCCATCGGCGCTGTCTGCATCTGCAGCTCCGTCAGCAGCAGCTGCTGGAGGACTTCCAGGGGCAGCATCCGGCTCTGGCTCTGGCTCGGCCTGGGCTTCAACCTCAACCTGAGCTTCCTCCTCATCCTCGGCCACGGCCTCGTCCTCAAACTGCGTCTCGCCATCCTCGCCGACGGGGTCTTCCGGGATGAAGCCGTTCTGTCGCTCCCAAACCTCTCGTCGGATACGGTCGTCCTTTGCCTTGCGAGCACGCTCGACCTCCTCAAAACCGCCAGACTTTTTCAGCTTGCCTTCTGAGACAAAGTCGTTGATCTCGCGAGTCAGAGGGTTCATGCGTCGAGTCGAGAGCTCTTTCTGGCGCAGCTTCTCTGCACGCTCGATGGCTTCGAGGCGGTCCTCGTGGTTGGGTTGAAGGGCCCTGACCTCGCTAAGAACGCCCTCCTTTGCTGAGTTCGGGTCGGCGCCATTGCCGAGGTTGTTGAGCCCCTTGGAGAACTGGCGAGCATTGCCTGCACTGGTGCCCGTGCCGTTGTCTTTCATTTGCTCCTTGGTCGCTTGCTCCACAAGAGTAAACGTCTCCGAGGCCTTCTCCAAGTCATCGCGCAGATCCACCAAAAGGTCCTCCATAAGGCGAACTTCGTCACGGCCCTGGCACACGTCTTCGAGCTCCTTCTCCCAGATCTTGGTCCAGATAGGCTTCTCCGAGCCCATGTATTCCTCCATCCGCTTCAGCTCCTTGCTCAAGAGTGTGATGTCCTTGTTGACAGACTCCAGCTGTCGGGGTAGTGGCCGGACGCCTCGATGCACGACATCCTTGCGCAGGTCCTCTATGAGGTCTTGCAGATCATCCACCTTCCCAACCAGTCGGTCCGAGTCACTGTTGAGCTGTTTCCGCCCGCTGGTGACGTACGAGTAGCCCGCATCGCCCTCAATATCGGGAATGGCGGCATTGGAAGCTGCAACTTTGACATTGGCAGCTTTGTTACGAATAGTCGACATTGAGTCTTGAATTTCTGCCTGAAACTTGGAATAAGTTTGACGCATGACGGCAAGGTCGCGGCGGAGATTCTGCAGCTCCCCAAGGTGGCCACCGTCAAGTTTTTTACCAGAGCTGATTTGAGGTTTCGCTCCATCGGCTGGCGAAGGTGTCGGTGCAGGCGATAGCGTCATTCGAGACATCTCGTTCGTTGTCTCCTGTTGTCGGTCCGAGACGCGCTGGATAGCCGCGCCTTGATCGGTCACTGTTTGTTTAACGTCACGCACAATATCAGTCAGGGATGCAAGGCCATCGTCAATGTGCTTCTTGACCTCGTCAAGAACCTCGACATTGAGTACCAGGACAGTCCGATCTTTTACATCAGCTAGGTCCTCCAGTTCGTGTCGCACGCCTGAGATAGGGTCTTGGATGTATATTTCCGGGAGATCTGCCCCGTTTTGTTGTGTGTTCCAGGAGAACTTTTCGATGAAAGCGAGTTGCAGTCGCCCAATCGTAAGCTCGGCCCGGCCCTCTGGCAGTACAAACTTCTTCACCTTGGACATGTACTGGAGGAACAAGGTCAGATCCTTTGTAGGCGTTGGAGGGGGAGAATCCTGAAAATATGACGGTTGGGCCGATTTCTGCTGCGATGCAGGGGCTGGTGTCGTTTCCACCTTGGGTGTCTGAGTCTTTGGCGTTTGTATTCCAGTCCCTTCGTCTTCGAAGAACATGGGGTCGACGGGCGGCCCGCTAAGCGTCGCGCTGGCCGCATATTTCTCCTCTGGACTCTGAACGGCAGGGCTTTCTGCACTCGCAGGAAGATCTGAGACCGATGTCTCTTCGGAGACGCGACTCGGTATCCTGACAGGGGAAGCTTCAGCAGCGGCGGTTCGCGAGGATTGGCTTGAAGTGTTGCGGTTGTGGCGTATCGATTGTCGGCCCTGCACGGCACGTAAGGATTCCCTCACTTCTTTTCTTCCCCGGTTCGGTACTGGCGTGTTCTGTGAGGGGAGAATGGGAACCCCGTTAGCACCTCCGAGGTGCTTTGATATTTGATATTGTGAATAACGTCGGGATGCTCGTCGTTCAAGATCTCCGCCTTTCTGCAAAGCTGCGAGAGCGCTTGAGGTATTGTCTGGCGGTGGAGGCGGTGGTGGAGGAAAAGAATCGATGTTCAGTTCATTGGCAGGAGGGCCGGTAGGGATTGTACTGCCGGATTCCGGATAGGGTGGCACAACAGGCATGCTCTGCATGGTATTGCTGGACAGTGAAGACTGCTCCGAGGCGACAGACGCTCGAGATGGGTCACGAGCACCGAATCGGCGGTTCAGAGAGCCAGTCCCAGCATTCGAGGGAGGCACAGAGTCAGTGCGATGCGGTTCGGTTTGAAATCCATTCTCCAGTCCTTCCTCCAGCATGTTGGTGAGCCCACTGTGGCCGCTGCCGACGGTACTAACGCTGGTCGTTCTGTCTGGAGGCGCATGGCCCTCGCGGTCTCGAGCTTGTTTCTGACGAAGCTTCTGTTGCTTGCGCTTGAGGCCATGCAGTAGGTTGATGATGATGTCACGTATCCTGGGCAGGTACTTTTCCAAGCTCTCGGAGCTAGCCTCCTGACTCAGAGTCGCCTCGAGTATGTGTCGCAAAAGGTCCGGGACGTTCCCCAGGTCGGATGTGTCAACGTTAATGGCAGTGAATGCGCGGCAGGCCATGTTGAATTCGTAGCCAAGCCGCACATAGACATCCGATACCTGACTGTCGGTCGCCTGGCCGCGCGACCATTGCGTCAAAGTCTCGAGGAGCTGTTTCGTAGCAACAAGGAGGTGTGTGACGCTCTTTTCGATCTGCGATAGAGGCATGTTGGAGCCGCTGCCGGATCCCTGGCAAAAGCATTAGGCGTTAGCAACTTGCCATTGGGCATGGGCGTGGGGCAAGGCTCGGCAGGGGCACAAGCTCGGCGATGCCGTCAGCACTTGAGGTGAGGCCACTACTCACTTCGCGATTCATTCTTCGGGAGCTCGTGGACTGCACAGATCTGTTGGACGCAGTCGATGATCGAGTCTGCAGCGCCGGCGAGATGGAGCGAACGGGGACATTTGGAGGCGGGCCTGGCTCAGCGCCGGGTGAGCGACGGTGGGCAAAGGCGCGCTGGGATCCGGCCGGAGCCTGCATGGCGGGTTTTGTCGGGCTTGAAAGCTCTTCCTTGGTAGGATGTTGTTCGCAGTTGCGAAGATATAATCAGAAAGCAGATGTTGAATAGCAGGGAGCGGACGGCCTCTGCTGCGACGGTGGACGGAGGTCGGACTCGGTTGAAGGTTGCGTCGTAGATACGCTCAATGATCGGATTTCGGTAGCGGCCGTCGAGGGGCAAGATGCATCATCAAAGCGAGTGACAAAGACGCTGACAGGGGGCGCAAAGTCAGCGGCAGAACCAGAAGCGAAACTCGCCGCAAGACGCAGTTGGAGAAGTCGACGCAGCTACAGGCCCGAGGCTGGCGATAAGGGAGCGAGGAGGACGATGGTGAGAGGATGTTGATATGATGGAGATGCCGTGTAGAGTCGCAGCCGTAGTGCGTAGGTAGTGGTGGTAGCTGAGAATAGAGAGCCATAGTGGGCCACTCCGCGGAACTCACCCCCTGTATTCGCACGTGCCACCATGGTGTGGATGCTGGCAACTTTCAGTTTCAATGGAAGCTTGCGGAGCAAAAGTATCCTTCTGACGGCCCGGATTCCGTTAATAGCTATCTTATTTTCCTAGCGACAGAGTCATCTCAAATAGTAGCATATTGCAGAGAAACTTGTTTCTAATGGACAATCCCAATCCATTGTCCAGACTCAAAATGCGCCAAACTCCGACTGGTGGCCCTAAATCCTTCCTACCAAGTCTGAACTGACATGGATATCGCTGTCGGCGAGGAAACGGCTATACCGCCTTGGAAAGCTCTAGAACGCGCGATAAACACAGAAAGAGGCTACGTATCGGAAGTTGTTGAACTGTTGTTGTCGATATACATATCAAGAGGAGCAGCCATATTACTCCGTAGAAATGGTGTAATTCGGAACTGCGGCATTGGAAACACTCATAGCTAGCGATTGATCGGGACCGGGGTTTCTCCAAGAATGAGATCCCCGGCCTCCAGAGCCGTTTGGACTCTCCGCCTGCCCTAATGAGGCAGGGTTTGAATGGGAACCTGAGCCGCTGGCCTCATGACTTCCCCTAATGGGCGGACGTGATCCAGGCTGGACGGCTACAATAGACCACACGTTACTTCAACAGCTACAGGCGTGTACTGTACCATCCACACAGCAAGCCATGGCGCTCCAGCTTTGCCCCGGCACAGGGCCACAAATGCCGACTGAGGCGTCATCTAGGCGAGTCTAGAGCTAGTGGTCAGCGCTGCGCCACTCTAAAGGAGAACGCGAGGCTGGTTTACACGAATGACCTGTACAAATACCAACTAGCAGTACGCACCTACGGAGCCTTCAACTGAGCGAAAAGTCCGTACGCGAACGGTGATAAGGCGTTCAAGCTAAACGCCGAGTCAGCAAATCCGACCGGAGACTTTGGCTCGACGTTACAACTCCATTTGAGATCTAACTGCACGGAATGAGCTGTTGCGCAATGCTCAACGGTAACGACGAGGCCTGCCAAAGTCTTTAGATAAATATCAAGGGACATTCCCCGTCAAAAAAATACTACCAGTGAAAAGCATCGAGCTTCAGCCAAGTGGCCAATACCAGCAAACCAGCTCATTTAAGCCCATAATTTACCTCCTTAACTTACCCGTACGCTTTGAATAAGCCTCTGGCAATGGTTAACCGCAAGATTGCAATCATTGGAGCTGGCCCAGCGGGTATGTACTCCTCGTCAAGCAAGGTGTGACAGCACTAACACTTTCAAGGCTGCATGCTCGCAAGGCTCCTCCATCAAGGAGGCACCGAAGTTACCGTCTTCGAAGGAGAATCTCATCCCAATTTCCGTTCTCAGGGCGGCACCCTAGACCTGCATACAGCTACAGGCCTTGCAGCCCTCAAAGAAGCCGACTTGTTTGATGAGTTCCTCAAGCATGCTCGCTATGATGGCCAGTATATGGCCATTGCGGACAAGCATCTTGAGTATCTCATGGTCCGGAACGCAGAGGCGAAGTACAACAAGATCGAGGAACGTCCGGAGATCGACCGTTCCAAGCTACGTGAGATCTTGTCGCTCTCGCTCCCTGACGGCATGATCAAATGGGGCCACCACCTCAAGAAGATCGAAGGACGTTCACTTGTCTTTGAACACGCGACAATCGACGGTTTCGACGTGGTTGTTGGCGCAGATGGGGCCTGGAGTAAGGTCCGCAAAGAACTCGACCCCAGCATGCAACCCGAATATACAGGCATCGCCTTTTATGAGCTGGAAGTCACCGATGCAGAGCACAGAGCTCCCGACCTGTACGAGCGCGTCAACCGCGGCAGCATTTTCGCCAGTGCGGAGGGCAATCGAATGTCAATTCAGCAGATGGGAGACGGCAGTCTAAGCATCTACTGCAGCTTCGTCAACAAAGATGCTGACTGGATGAAGCCCGAGAAGTGCGGCTACGATGCGAATAACTTGAAAGAGGCCATTCCAGCACTGCTGGATACGGTGTACAAGGACTGGGATCCTCGTCTGAAGCAAGCTCTCGAGCTGGCTGATGGGCGGTGCAACACACGATCGTTATTCATGCTCCCCGTCGGGAACAAGTGGACACACAAGCAGGGCCTTACTCTAATTGGCGACGCGGCGCATCTCATGACGCCGTATGCGGGCGAGGGCGTGAACCAGGCACTCGACGATGCGAGGCTGCTTGCGAAGGCGATCAATGGCGCAGCCGACAAGAGCGACGAAGATCTGGACAAGGAGATCCACGACTTTGAAGAGAAGATGTATGCGCGCGTCGGCCCGGTCCAGAAACTGTCATCCGAGCTGCTGCAGGATTGGATGTTTACACCTGGAGCGCCCAAGACTGTCATGGCAAAGTCGATGAGCAGACACGTCAGGCATAGGCTACCGTGGGCGCTCCAGTCGCTCGGCACGGCGGCTGTGTACGGTTATTACTTTATGAAGGATCGGGGTTTGGTGAAATAAGGACCTTTATGTAAGGCCAGTCAGAAGTATGGCAGAGGAGGCTTCAGAATAGTAATGTTCACGACGTGGAGTCAGAGATACTAGGTAGGGGAAGGGAAGGGTGGAGTATGGGGAAATGTCACACTTATTAGACAGGTACGAGCTTTTTCATGACTAATGAAGCGAAACTTAAAGTATCCTCATATCAGTGGAGACTCGGCTCCAACACCGAAGTACCCCGTTCCCATGTGACCAAGGGTCCTGATCTCCATCATAAGGACCCCAAGCCCACGACATGCCTTGAGGCCCTCTCCATGATCACGCAACACAGTATCAAGGAGCCCCTCTGAACTGGTGACAAATGTTCTCCGAGTACTCGCAATAACGACAGAATGGACAGCTCCCAAGCGCCGCTAATCGCGGGCAATCGCGACGAGGAGGAGCTCGAATATGATGTCGCCAGCGCTGTTCCAGGGTCTCCGGCCGAGCCCGGCAAGACGGAGAGCGACAGGCCTACCTTGTTTGTGCTGCTGTTGACCTTTGCTGCCGGTATAAGCGGCCTGCTGTTTGGATGTACGCCTTCATGATGCTGTTTCTACTCTCCCGGCTCATTATGCTAACCAACAACACTAGATGACACCGGCGTCGTATCCGCTACCCTCGTCTCCATCGGCACATCGCTCTCGAACCGTACCCTGACCTCTATGGACAAGTCGATCATCACATCCTCAACGTCTCTCTTCGCGCTTCTTATTTCTCCCTTCTCGTCCGTCCTCGCCGACCGCCTCGGCCGCAAGCGCGTCATTCTCTACGCCGACATCCTGTTCATTGCAGGCGCGCTTCTCCAAGCATGGAGCTACACAGTCAGCGTCATGGTAGTCGGGAGATGCATCATCGGTGCGGGCGTCGGCGCTGCGAGCTTTGTCGTTCCGCTGTACATTGCTGAGGTGGCTCCGTCGGCGCACCGTGGACGATTGGTGACGCTCAACGTCATGTTTGTCACGCTGGGCCAGGTCGTCGCGTACATTGTCGGCTGGATATTCTCAACATACGGTTCTCAAGAGACGGGGTGGCGCTGGATGGTCGGACTGGGTGCTCTACCGGCGTTGCTACAGGGCGCCATGATTGCGTTCATGCCCGAGACGCCGCGATGGCTGGTCATGGTCGGCAGGTCTGCGACGGCCAAGAGTGTGATCCAGAGGGTGAGTGGTGGTACATCGCCCCATGCTGCGGAAGCGCTGGTCAGGGAGATTGAGCTGGAGGCGCGGGAAGAGTACGAGGCGCGACGGCTCCGCGACCACCAGACATCTGGCCAATGGAGATGGCTGGGCGGTTGGCAGGCTCTTTTCAACGAGGGGAAGAACCGCAGGGCGCTGGCTATCGCATGTCTTCTTCAAGGGCTACAGCAGCTTTGTGGATTTGTAAGTGACGCCTGGCGGGACTGCGTGACGCTACGGATGTCTGCTAACACAGGTGATATAGAACTCGCTGATGTACTTTTCGGCGACCATCTTCACGATTGTTGGCTTCAAAAGCCCTACGCTTACCTCGTTGACGGTGGCAGTTACTAATTTCTTCGGTACTCTCGTGGCGCTGGGCCTGATCGACCGCATTGGACGACGGAGAGTGCTTCTCTATTCGATCCCGTTCATGATGATAGGCTTGCTACTCTCCGCGTATGGCTTCTCGTTCCTGTCGTTGTCCCAGCCGTCAGAGATGGGCAACGCCGACGATCCTCCCGCTACCACTGGACACGAAGCAGCCGCCGTCACCATCCTCGTGAGCATCATGATATACGTCGCAGCGTACGCCTTGGGCCTGGGAAACGTGCCTTGGATGCAGAGCGAGCTGTTCCCGCTGGCTGTTCGATCGCTGGGTAGCGGAGTAGCGACTGCGACGAACTGGGGGTCGAACTTTATCGTGGGGTTGACGTTTCTGCCGCTGATGGATCTGCTGAGCCCGTCCTGGACGTTTGTCCTGTACGCGGCGATTTGTGGTGTTGGATACGGGTTGGTCTGGCGCATCTATCCTGAGACGGCAGGCCTGAGTTTGGAAGAAGCGACGGCGCTATTGGAAGATGGATGGGGCGTGCGATGATACCTGTCTAGAGCCGTAGATCATGCCCTGCAAGCATTTAGAGCCATTGAAGAGTCACACATCGATAAGCTGTGCGTTATCTTTGGAAAAAGTCCCTGGGTGACTTGAAGAATTTTCCTCTCCCTTGTCTTGGAAGGCATGGAATATTCGCAAGGCCTCTGGGCATGCATGGAAAGAAAATAGAAGTTTCTCGGAGACTTTGCGGGTTATTAGCGGCAAGGCACGGCTTTCTCTTACACCGAACAAAACAAACAGAGGGGATCCGCGATAAGGAAGAGTCAATCGGCCATGGACGTAGTTTATCAGCAGCTCCGAAGAGATCATTACATCACCGTGCATCGCCGTCGTGCGAGGGCGCGAAGGGGCCGAGCAAATGGAAAAATGGGGCGTGGCTTCGGCGCCGCCCTCGGCGTCTCCCGTCGAGGAAACTTCTTAATGCGAGATGCGATTCGAGCCAACAGGGTTATGGAGGATGACTCTTCTCAAAAAAAGCATGTAGTACACTCCCCGGGAATATGACTGGATACTGCATGAGTAAGAATGCTAAGCATCACGGCGGCGAAGGCCGTTCCCATGCAGTCATGCTCAGGGGCAGGACTAATTAAGGGCACTTTTGATGTCGATAAAGTTGGCCCCTGTTGTTAAAGGAGGTTTTTTTCACTTTTCGTCCAAGACATGCTTCCATCCCCAGGGGAACGGTGGGTCTCGCAATACGGTACAGTATCAGGTGGCCCTGGGGCCTTTGAAGCCCAACGATGGGGACTGTCTTGTCGAGAGATGAGTACGCTCCTGGGTTAATTTCTGACAACGACACTACGACGGAGCTCGGCTCCGTTGACTGGGTTGAAGCCGAGGCCGAGACTTGACCCCCTTAGCGCCCGTGTTGAAGCAGCGGCTGAGTCGATCAATGATCAATCACCCGTGGCTTGATAAGCCGAGTCGATTGCTCCGTGCCCTGTAACTGACATGAAAGTCGTCATTGCCTCTGATCTGGTCAGAGCTTGGACGGATATAGCACCCTACGATCCCGGATATTGGAAATGCTTGGCGGCTGCAGAAAACGTGCATTTGCTGGGCCTTTTTTGTCTTATTATTGACGCCCGGTGCCGAGAGCGGCTGCCGAGTGCGAGTGGGTCCCTCTTCCGGTGGTGGAACCCCCGTCTCAGCAAACCCATGCCTTTGCGGCCGCCACTGACAGAGATTTCTTCGCTCTTAGGCATAAGTTTAGTAATTCAATCTTTCAGAATCTTCTTTTCCTTGGCTTCGGGCTCTCGCGTTTGGAAGGATTAGCGCCGAAGGTCTGGGTCAAGGTGGACTCGTGTGGAGCTGGGAGAAGCTGGGCCTTGTAATTACTTATAGATGGCATCACCCTTTGGTCATTGCCTACGTTTTGCTGTATTTCTTCTCTTTAACATAAGCCAGACTTCTTCAGCCTCAAACTCAGCACGGGTTTTTCAAGGGCGTGTTCCATACAAAGCGAAAATACGATTGCGTTTCCCCGAGCTCGATCCTGAGAACGAGAGTCCTTGACTCGTTTCCTTGCGCATCTTCCACTTGCGTCGGCCGATTGCCTTGACTTCACTACGGCCCTTATCATCAGAGAGAGCGCCTTGCGTTTGGTTATAGCGTCATAGCTGCAGCTTAGCATCACCACCCACGTTCTTATACTTTCTACCGCCGCCTCCACACCGGCTTCTGTCGACACCAGTGCTCGGTTCTTCTCATCATAAGTCATATCTACATAGGCAATTCCTTGCGGTTGAGATCCGCTTACAATTGAGAGCGAGAGACTCCCATACTGAGAGGATATTCTCACAACCACAGCCACGATGCCTATGGATATCGTCGACAAGGAGCTGATGGACGCAGAGCGCGCCGCCTCTCCCCAGCTATACCAGGAGCGCGATAGCCGCGAGATCGAGCGCGTGCTGTCTGCCTCCACCGTCTCATCCTCCTCATCCAACACCTCAGCCCGCCGACGAAGCAACTCGCTCGGCCAGAACGTCAACTCCATCAGCCGCATCTCGACCCAGAACGACCTCGAGCGCCATCCCACCGAACTCAGCCGAATTGCGACAGCACGCAGTCAACACAATGCCACCGTCGGTGGAGGAGGGGGCCTCCGTTCTCGCACCTCCTCTCGTGCCTCGCGCCGGCCTCTCCCGGCCTTTGGCGCTGGCAAGCCGTATCCGCCTCCGCTGCCTGAGCGGGACGAGTATGTCGTCGAGTTTGATGGGCCCAATGATCCCATGCACGCGCAGAATTGGCCGCTGAGGAAGAAGCTCGTCACGGCTGCTGTGCTGGGTTATACCACCATGACGGCCGCCTTCACCTCCTCCATCTTCTCTGCCGCTACTCAGGTTGTCTCTGCCCAGTACAACGTGGGTAACGAGGTCGGTCTCCTGGGAACCACATTCTACGTTCTCGGCTTCGCCTTTGGACCTACACTCTGGGCCCCCCTCTCCGAGCTGCGCGGCCGTCGTCTCCCTCTGCTGATCGCCATGTTCGGCTTCTCCGTCTTCTCCATCGGTTGCGCTACTGGCAAGGACATCCAGACCATTCTCCTCTGCCGTTTCTTCAGCGGCTTCTTTGGCGCTTGCCCCCTTGCTGTCGTCGCCGCCGTCTTCTCCGACATGTTCGATAACCGTACCCGTGGAACCGCCATCACCCTCTTCTCAATGGCTGTCTTTACCGGTCCCCTGCTTGCTCCCTTCATCGGCGGTTTCATCGTCGAGTCTCACCTCGGATGGCGATGGACCGAGTACCTCCCCACCATCATGGGCTTTGCCGCTCTGATCCTGGACTTTATCTTCCTTGAGGAGACGTACCCTCCCGTGATTCTTGTGCAGAAGGCCGCCGACTTGCGACGCCGCACCAAGAACTGGGGTATTCACGCCAAGCAGGAGGAGATCGAGGTCGACTTCAAGGAGCTTGTCCAGAAGAACTTTTCCCGACCTCTGCGTCTTCTCTTCACTGAGCCCATCATCCTGCTCCTCTCCATCTACATGAGTTTCATCTACGGACTGCTCTACCTCTTCCTCACTGCTTACCCCCTCGTCTTTGTTGGCGTTCACGGCTTCAGCTCAGGCCAGTCTGGTCTGACATTCTTCGGCATGATCTGCGGCCAGCTCATTGCCGGTGCCACCGTTATTGCCCAGCAGCCCTGGTACATCCGCAAGCTCAATGCCAATAATGGTATTCCCATCCCCGAATGGCGACTGCCCAACATTATGGCCGGCGGTATCTCATTTGCCATTGGAATCTTCTGGTTTGGATGGTAAGTGCTCTGACACATTCCATTTAAAGACTTGTTGCTAATGTTTCTCAGGACTGGATACACTCAGAAGATTCACTGGATCGTTCCCGCTCTGAGCGGACTCTTCACCGGCTTCGGTCTCATGTCCATCTTCCTCCAGGCTCTCAACTACCTCGTCGACGCCTATCTCATGTTTGCCGCCTCGGCCATTGCTGGCAACACCTTCCTGCGATCGCTCTGCGGTGCCGGATTCCCTCTGTTCGCTCGACAGATGTTTAATGGCATGGGTATCAACTGGGCCGCCACCCTCCTAGGCTGCGTCGCCGTGGTTCTCGCACCTATTCCTTTCATCTTCTACAAGTACGGCGCCAAGATTCGACAGAGAAGTGCCTACGCCCCTACCGCCCCGCCTCAGGCTGCCGCCCATCCCTCGTCTTCCGAGGGTGAAGAGGAGAAGGAGCAGAACAACGATGCTCTGGCGTCTTGCGTGGCTCGACAAGATAGCGTCGGCACCAACAAGGCAAACGTCTAAGGATCTATATGTGACGGCTCACTTCTTTCTTTTTTAACATGATATCTAGCGACTGGAACGTCCACGGCGAATATTGGAGGGTGGACTTTTGCGAGAAAAAGCGTTCAGGGCAGACGCGTGATTTGGGAACGTGCCCCCATCGTGCTGGTAGGCCCATGCTACGGATGGAGTCGTCAACACCTCTTAGCACATAATATAATAGCTCTTAATCAACTGTTCAAAAGTGACAAAATCTTGTCTTGCCCTCACGTCTGTGATCTGATTTGTCATGAGGATCACCCTTTTGCATTTCAATTGCAGTTTAGTTCCACTCAAAGCGGTCCATGCTGCGACACCCAGAGAGCGTCAGGGAATCTCAATTAAGTCTGCAAAATCTCATGTTCTATTCTAGTTTTACCACGTATAGTTCGCCTTTCGTCCTGGAACGGTTTTAACCCCAGACGTGAGCCACTGATCAGTTGTTCTGGCAACCATCGGGAGGGAGGATAGGAATTAATCCGTCCTAGAGCTGGGGGCCCTCAAATCAAAAGCCCTATCACGAGACTCTGAAAATTCAAGCTTGCCCACCTCAGCTCCCGCCTTGAATAATCCCATCACAATCCTTAACCCGAGTCTCATTCATGACCGCCTTTGTCAAGCCCCGCTAGTCTATCTTTCTAATACTCCAACCGAGCAAAATGGTCGGAGCCGCAGACACTGTGTTCCATACCTTGGAACTAGCGCAGATGATTGTGCATCATCTGGACCCCAAGGATCTATTCGAAGCTTTGAAAGTCACAAAGGGCTTGTGGGAGAGCAAAGAACCCAAATCGATTTGGCGAAAATGCATCAAGCACTTTGGATACTCAGATAACGCCATCGATCGCCACAACTGCCACCCACGAGATGTTTGCCTCCATCTATATCACACAATCGACGCTATCAACCATAGAACAACTCCTGTGTGCAGCCTGAAGCAGCTCCAAAAGGGTCCTGAGGGATCAGTAGATCAGCTAGTCTGGAACAAGCCAACAGCCACACCGTTGTTACTCCGTGCTCCCACAGCCACCTCGACGACGCGAAGTGTATACGTGCTAGATCACGGAGAACTACGCCTTCTCCACGCCGACAAGGAGTTCCTGCCGTACAGCTGTGAAGTTGATGGAGGCTACGGGACCTTGGCCGAAGACTCGTACATTTCGGGGTTCGAGGATCGGAAGCTGGTGCTTCGCAACATCAAAGACTGGTCCTTGGCATGCCGTCTTGAGACTGCAATTGACGCCTTCTATAGTAATAACCAAGACAACTATGTCCATGGCCACCATGTATTACGTTACCAATGCATAAGAGGACCGAGCTATGAAGACGACGTGTCAGTCTACGAAGTTTCGGACCTGCATGGCTTGAAACGTGGAAAGCTTGTGCATCCCGGTCATGCCCACTTTTATCCTTTCTGCGGCCATAAGGATAAGATAGTAACGGAACGCGACAATGGTCTCATGGTGTGGGATCTCGAAAGTCTCCGGTGTGAATATGAGTTTACCATACCTGATGAAGACTGGGTGGCAGGGTGGACGGTGAGTGAGTATCAGGGAATCGTCTTTCGGAGCAAAGAGGAAGGAGAAGGTATAAAGGGTGAAGCATGGTCAGTTGACGGCAGCCCTATCACAAGAAGTATAGCCATGAGGGCCCAAATTGCAGGAAAATGGAACTGGCACAAGTTCTCAGACGGCACCATGGTTACCTTGAAGGATTCAGTCTCACTCTTTGATCCGAGTGGATTAGAGATAACCGCCATGAGGAGGGAATCCCTCATTAGCGACCCGGATTCGGGATATCGCCTCGAGCTTGGCATCATCCTCGACCGATTCATCGCGGCAATTGTCCACGGTGAGGAGGTTTATCCGAGGGCCAAGTTGCTGATATACTCGAAGAAGGGCGAGCAACTTGTGTCGCAATCACTCAGCCGCAACTGCGAAGAGATTGACTGGTTTTGCGACGTATTTGGACGTTTGATGATAGTCTACAAGGACGGACGCCGAGTGAGCGAGGTGGAAGTGTTTGATTTTTGCAACCGCAAGTTACCAACTGAGAACAAGCAATCTTAGATAGCATAGCCAGCATATAATGGCGGCGGAGAGGATTTAGTTTGTTCCCATTTCCATAAGCTACTTTGGGATCTTTTGATTTGAGCTGGGTATACTTCCTAGGGTTGGCCAGTCCTTGTCTCCTGGGTGAATTGTTCATGTGGAGAGGCACTGCATTGATGAAATTGGCCTGGAACTAATGACAGATATCCGCTTCTATCACCGGGAGACAAAACTACTTTACGGGGACAGTCGATGTGTTTGTCTGGAAGGTACTTACAGCACGGGAGCCTATGAAATTGAGGCTATAGTGAACAACATATCTAGCAGCAACGGTAAATTATGATTTAGTGCAATCAATCAAAAGGCCTATCAAGTCTTGGTGTTTCATCCGTGATAGATTGTGTGCTCTAGAAAGCTCTTCGTTACAGAAATACGAACGGTAAAGTATTCTACAATGCACTTGACAACTAGCCTTGCTATAGTTATTTGCATGAGTGTAGAGACCTAGAACTAAAGAGGCGAGTAAACTTATTAGTCTACAAGCTAAAGAAGTTTTATCTTGTTAGAATACAAGTTTTGCAAAGGCTGCAAGTATTCAACTGCGTGTCATAGACTTAGTAACTAGACCTACATTCCGATTGTACGCTTGTCTTACGACCTTGGTAGCACCCAAGCTGCTTTGGGTGTTACTCACCCTTTTTACTGGACACTCAGGGGTCTTAGGATAGAAGGATAAACCAGCGCAAAGCCGTGGAGGGCCACGAGCACCCATCTAGACAGTCGCTTAGGTTAGAAGACACATAAGAATAGACTAACTCGCAAAGTAACAGGCGTGTTGTGCCCGAGACTGGGACAATAATTCTCAACTCTACGTGTAGGCCAGTCAAGGCTTGCACGCTCTACTCGGTGGGCTGGATGCTCTACATCCACTTGCTACTTCTCGCCTACAAAAGCAAGACGAACGAATCGGAACATCTGCCGCTGCGACTGCAGCAGATAACTTTGTCTCAATATCCTTGGCTGCTGAAGTTCGGCCAAGTCTCAACAGACACTCATGAGCCCCATGCAGCGCCCATACATTATTTTCATGCCGCAAAGCACGTGGAAGAACATCAATCATGCCTAGATCTGCCATATAAACACGTAGAGCTTGCTCGAGATGGCCTTGCTCAAGGGAAAGTGCGCCATACGCGTGACGAGTCGGCTGCATCCATCCCCATGGCTCGTCGTAAGGGAGAGTATCCTCGAGATGAATGGCCTTCCGCAAGTGTTCGAATGCGGCGTCAAAATTTCCACGTCGGTATTGCAGCTCGCCATCCAACATGGCCTCGGCTACTTTGAGAATGTCCGAGCACGTATTATTGAAGAGCGTACGTGATGGTAGCACCCGCTGAGCAGCAAGGTGGAACAGACGATGCTGATCCTCGGCTTCATCGACTCGGTCTAAGGCCGCGAAAGCGATCCCTTTGGCATAGCGAGTTATTGCAGTCGTCATACAGTACAACTGTTGATCCTCGGGTAGCTCAAGGCTTATGATATCATCCCAGCGGCCAAATCTGATCAGGACGTGAGCTCGAAGAGTAAGAAAAGCCTCTAGCCAGTCGGCCATAGGCGGAGACTTGATTTCAAGGAGAGACTTGGGCATGGAAGATTCCAATCTCTCCGTGGTTTCCAATGCAACATTGAACTGCCCGGCAAACATGGCAGCATAAACGCGGAAATGGTGGTCATGGGCTCGATACAGGGTATAGAAATTTAGAGGTCCTGCGTGGTGGAGGAACTTCTCGTCGGCGACAATCGCATCAGAGTTGGAGACGATTGCTTGCTGGTACTGGCCGCAGAGCACGTCAAGGTGACTCGGCATGTGGTGTAAATGGCCTGCATCAGGAACGAGTCCACGAAGATGGTCCGCGACTGGCAAGGCAGACTGAGGCGACGGTGACATCTCCATCAAGTGGATATACATGTGCAATAAACCTGGATGCTGCAGCGCACCATCCATCTGTAGAGCACGATCGAGGAGTAACTTCATCTCGACCGTTCGTGCTCCCTCTGTAGGGTTCCCGGTCTTTAGATTCCACATATTCCACGGATGCAGGTTCATAACGGCGTCAACGTAGAGGGTGATGACGTCGAGGTCATCCGAAAACTGCTTGTACACCTGTTCCATTGCGTCGGCAAACCCTTGATTCCAATGCTCGCATGCTTCAGCTCCCTCAGCATTCTTCTCTGGGTACCGGTGCTGGACGGCTTTGACGAGGGCCTGCTCAACCGGTGAGATTCCGTCCAAATTCGCCTCGGCAAGCTTGGAGGCTCGATGGCCGCGCTGCACAACCGTTGAAAGATCTTCCTCATCAAAAAAAGACCACGGTTTGTTGTAGTTGGGGCCGATGCAGTATGCAAGTCCCCAGTACGCCATGGCGCAGCGGGGGTCAGCGTCGATAGCCCTTTGGAAGCAGGAAGCGGATTCCTCGTGGTTGAATGCGTAGGCCCAGATTAGGCCCCGATCAAACCAGACTTGAGCTTCATCGCTGTGCGCCGTGATAGGGCGGTGATACGATCCAAGATCAAAAACGTAGTCTTGCGTAGACATGGTGGTAAGATGAGCCAACGGGCTCTCGTGGTGGTTATAGTCGTAAGAAGAGGCCTCGTGTTGGGCAATTGAAGGTGCCAAGCGGGAGAATGCCGATGCCAGATGGGGAAGCCCCGCGATTAACGCCATGCTACGACTGGGCCAGAACCTCGGCCTTTCTCAGCACTAGGATCTGCAATTTAAGTAGACCTCCGGCCGACAACGTTTAATTTCTTCATGACCAGAGTTCATTCAAGTATCTCAGGGGACTTGACTACGGGTCGCAGTCACAGAAATGAGGTGTTTTATGGACTATTGGGCTCGGTTCTGTACCAGAATTCGCACTGACGTACGAGCAAGTGAAACAGCATAACAACAACTGGATTCATGTGTGGACTGCCATTCAGGTTATTATAACGAAATGATTTGCTGGTACTTGCGAGCTGTCTGCATAACATTAATTCCAGAGTATCAGACTAATGCTTAGACGTAGGATGACACGCTTGTGGGCCAAGTTACAAGGAGTAAGCATATCAAATCCTTACAGCCTCCTAGCTCCTATACTACTTATCATGCAACTCGCGTAGGGTATCGACTAGCTCCACCTGCCCCTTGACGGTGTTATCATCGTATACGAAATCCTTTGCTATGACACCCCCAGGCAAACCAGCAGTCGTCATGTCCACAAATTCCTGCACATACGCTTGGGGAAGCATTTGTGCAAAGAACTCAGGAAGCTGATCCTTTTCGACGAGCTTGAGCTGCACCTCTTTCCCAGTGACTTCCTCGATTGCCTGCTTAAGATCGATGGCGCTGTACATTCGAGGGCCGAACAATTTGAAATAATGCGGGCTAGGCTTGGTGGTATCCGCGAGCAGGGTCTTAGCACAGCATTCGCTTATATCTTTGAGGGCGACCTAGAATAGAATGATTTAGTATGGATGTCTTCTCACTCTTGTTCGAACTGTAACCGCGTGTTAAGAAACACTTACGATGGGGATCTTATGTTCAATAGGCGTGATCCACGAATGAATAACTGGAGGGTCTTGCTTTGCTGTCTCAAGTAGAGAAGCAAAGTCTTCTTGGAAGTAGGTAGGCCTGACTATCAACACTTCAGGCACTGCATCCTTGAGAACTTCATCGGATAGGTAGTTTAAGCGCAGGATACCCTAGTTTTATCTGTCAGCACCGGCAACCCCTGATTTGCGGATCCAAGACGAACGATGTCGTGGTCATTCTGGGAGCCAACGGCCGACAAGATGAGAAGCCTCTTGACATTCGCGGCCTGCAAAGCCTTCTTCACATTGTTCGAGGTGAGAGTTGCCCACTCCCCCTCGTCAGTTCCATCATAGATCGGCGGTGGAACGTAGAAGACGGCATCCGAGCCAGTGAAATCGAGGCCGGTCCCTGCACCGACATCGCCCTTGACGGCCTCGAAATTCGAACTCTTGGAGAATTCAGATGGAGCTTTAGAGGGGTCCCGATAGATTCCGCGGACAGAAGGCTTCCTCTCGGATGCTAGAAGCGCCCGTATCGTTCCCCGGCCAGCCTTTGTGGAAGCGGGCAAAACGGTGATATGAGAGGGCATGATGAAGGTATTGAGAAGCAAAGAAACTTATGTTTGTAGATTTTGTGAACTGAATGGACCAGAAGTATCAATCATAGAGCCGGGAAGAATTAAGCTTAAATATTAGGCACCATAAATTGGAGAATAAGCTAGAGCTACGGAAATCCTGACTCTGGAATTTGATTAGTATCCCTGATGTGCCGCAGCGTGTGTCAGCTTCACTCTCACTGGACGAAGAACAAGCTTCCTTGTCGAAGTCAGCACTATCCATGTGCTGCGCCACGTAGAACCATAGAATGCAGTGGGGGATTGGACGATGAAGTCTTATCAATCCTCGGCTGACAAATCTCACTCGAGATGCGAAGGTTGTTCCCACGCACGGCATGAAGATCGTACCATAATTATTAATATGCGTGGAGGTCCTTTATAGATATTCAAAGAATCGATTAGCTACCACTATCAGAGACACAACGGACAGAAGTCAGTGGAAAATTATCTCAAAAGTTATGCGAAGGCTCCAGTCCGGTCACGACAGGGAAGTTGAGCTAATAGAGGCATACGAAATCCAAGATACCTACTTCTCTACCTAAACTATATAGCGGTAGAAGTTTCCTAATTTCTCTGATCTATAAAGAGACACTCCGTATCACTAGCCCTGGAATCGTGTAAGGATGATGCGTACTTTATATACCGATTATAGTGGAGCAAGGTATGACGGACTGGAGCCTGAGCATAACCTTTGAGATGCGCCGCGTAGTTCTATACTATACTAAGATCTTTAGTGAAGTTGCAGGCATTGCGGATTGCATTGAGTTGTATACAGGTATCAGAGGAAGAGTGGTTGCATCAGGTATTAGTCTTCCCTGCGGCATGCTAGGAAACTTAAAAATTAGGTTATTGTGTAAACATTGGGTTATGATGCTTGAATTGTGGGGACAAACAGTGTTCTTTATTATCATTAAAGCACCTTGCCTTTGAGAGAGCAACGAACAGATTACATAGAGCAGTTTACATAGCTAGGTAGTTCATTTTAAGGGCACTGCCATCTCCTGCTCAACTTATCTAGTCGTCCAAGAACTAAGACCACACGGACATGGTCCGCATGGTAATCTTCTGCTTTACAAGTTTCTTAATTATTGTTATCATCTCGTAGATCGTCGCTGATTCGGTATATGCGAGATCTATCTGCTCAAAGTCACTTTGCGCTGCCACCGCCATATCCGCAGCTTAGCAAACAGCTAGTTTGAAGAAGAACATTTCTGACGTTTCGCAACTTATTATCATAATACAGATACTCCAGGACACATCTAGCTCACTTGTCCCAGTTAATTTATATGATGATCTATTCACTGTCTATGTAGCCTGATTAATCCAGACTTTGCAAGAAGTTGGAACTAGACATACTCAAGCTACTACCCAGGCTGACTTCCTCGGTAAATCTGAGTAGAAATACCGAGGTTGGAAGTGCTCAGACCTTTGATTAACCCCTCATCCGAGCAGGATCCAGGCTTAGTCTCGGTTGTTTGAAGTAGCGAGGCGCCTGTTACTTCCGCTTCCGCCGCACCTCTCTAAAGCTGATATCATATGACATGCTCCTTACTGGGATTTTAGCATTGTCAGCAGATGAATTAGGAATAGAATGGGCCGAGTAGGCCCGATGAAGCGGTTACATCAAACGCGGGGTGTTACATCGTCCGTGAAATTGAAGCTACAGCGTCTCCATTCGAAACGTGGTGGTCCCATAGTAGCTGGCTTAATTGGACGGAAAAGTTAGATGGGAAGACGCCGATGGTGATAATAATTGATTATGAGCCAGGTATACACCCATTGAAGAACGTTGATCCTTGGGTCACGCGAGGATGTTGTAGGGCAGGGATTTATTTGCATTGATGGGTACATAAAGAAGTGAGATATACTACTTGGAGACACATCGATAAGTCACATCAAATCCCTTTTGAGCTCGTCTCTACTTGGCTTTGGTAATCAGGACAAGATGCCTCGCAAAGGGTTCTCTCTCTTCATTGGTATTGTTCTGGTTTGTTATGGCCTCTTCCAACCTGCTGCTTGCGCTCCTAAGCACTGCGTGCCCACCGTATCAGTCACGAATGGCACTTATTCCGGGGTGCACAGCGTCGAATATGGCCAGGACTACTTCCTTGGTATTCCTTATGCTCAGGCAAGTCACCAGCCTAGCTCTCTTATTTGCAACACTGACATTCGTCATAGCCACCCGAGCGGTTCACGCTAGCAAGGGAATTGAACAAATCATGGGAAGGTATTCGCAAAGCAGCGGAATATCCATTGCACTGCATTGGCTACGGCGGCGATCAGATCGGATATGCCCAGTCTGAAGACTGCCTCTACTTGAACGTCGTCCGCCCAGCTGGCATAAGTGACGTCTGCGAACTCCCCGTTGCTGTATGGATTCACGGAGGCGGTTTGGTGATGGGCGGCTCTGCTGATACGAGATACAACATGTCCTTCATCGTGCAGCGGAGCCTTGAGATGGGACAGCCCATCATTGGCGTCAGCATCAACTACCGTCTCTCGGCTTTTGGCTTCCCATGCGGCAAGGAGGCTTTGGATGAAGGAGTCACGAACCTCGGTTTCCGCGACCAACGTCTCGCTCTTCGATGGGTCCAGGAGAACATTGCAGCCTTCGGTGGCTCACCTAAGAAAGTCACAATTTTCGGAGAGAGCTCTGGTGCCGAGAGTATCTCGGCTCAAGTCTTCGCGTATAAAGGTGAGAGCTATTGTGTAGCTGGTTGAGGAACTCTCTTCTGACAGAACTAGGACGCCAAGACGATCTGTTCCGCGCAGCTATCGCTGAATCTGGGTTTGGCGGTGCCCTCAGTAGATTCCCGGGCGGCTTCAATGCGACAAAAGAGATGCAGAATGTGTATGATGCCTTCGTGGGTAACGTCACCTCGTGCAAGGCCTTGGTGGGCGAGCCCAAAGCTCTGCAGTGCCTGAGAGAAGCCCCCTTCGAGGAGATCAATCACGCTCTGAACGTTAGCAAAGTTGGTCCATGGCCACCAGTTTTGGACCAAGACTTCATCGCGGACTATCCCACTAACCAGGCTATGAACGGAGACTTTCCCAGAGTCCCAATGCTTATTGGTGCCAATACAGACGAGGGAACTTCTTTCGGTCGCGGCAAAGGTCCCAACGGAAGCGTTGTCAACACTGACGATGACATGAGATACGCCATTGCAGCTGACATTCCAGCTGATGCAAAAGTCCATACTGGAAAATCTGTGGATGAGCTGGTTGATGAGCTCATGTTGCTTTATCCAAATGATCAAAGAGTGGGCATCCCATCCCTGGCAACCTGGCCTCAAGTTATTGAGCCGAATGATACCATCGCAAAAGCAACCGGTGCTCAGTATAGACGAGTGAATGCTCTATATGGCGACATCTTCATGCAGTATCTGAGACGGCGGTCCAATAAAGCCTGGGCGAAGCATGGCCTTCCGAGTTACGCATATCGTTTCAATGCTCTGGTGGGTGGCAACCCTCCGGCAGTTGGCGCGTCGCATTTCCAAGAAGTAAGTTACCGGCCAAATTTTCAACTGCCTACAAGAGGCTAACCCTCTGGTTTTAAGGTTGCGTTCGTATTCGACAACGTCAACGGAGACGGATATGCCACAAACCCTTTCCAAGGCAACGGCACATACCCAGAGCAGGCCAAAGCTCTCGCAAAGACAGTGACTTCGGCGTGGATCAATTTCATAGCCAACTTAGATCCCAATGGGAAAAACGACCTGGGTCTTGCTAATGAGCAGGAATGGCCTGTTTATCAGACTTCTCCCGGTGAGCCTAATGGAAAGGGAATCGTGTTTGATCTGGGCAAAAACACTATCGAGGTGGATGACTGGCGATCAGAAGGATTGGATTGGATGAGCGAACACAGCTTGACAGTCTTCGGAAATTAAGAATAGCAGTCAATTACTATACCGGCAGTCGAACTCGACCATAAATCGAACGCCCGATCAATAGCTTAAATACCTTCTCTCAAGCTCAGAACTTGCCGTCTTTGGTTAGGAATTTTCAGACTTTATGTGGGTTTCGCCCTGTCATTGGCACCTCGCAATTCGTATGATAAATGCGGCTCGAGTAGCTTCAATCTTCTTTCATGGGCTTTAGTGTGTCATCAAGTCATTTGGTAAAGAACATGTGTAATTGATAGGATGCTCTAATTGGGTTCATCCAAGTATTCGAGCCCTGGCGGCAGTATCGAAATGTGCTTGACAGGCCACTCGTACGTCCTCTTGTATGGAGTACTGAACGACCATTTCCCAGACCCGACCACCTCGGTCTTCGTTCCATCTGGTGTCGGCAGAACAACCTCCATGGTTGTAGTTGGCGGAACGACCACGTCAACTTGCAAGGTAAACGCGTCTTTGTCACTTTCACTCGATGAGTCCTTCAGCGTCCAAGAACCGGACACGATGCCGTATGGCGTCAGATGCTGGGCAGTCGCCCAGGTGAAGTCTGCTCCGATGTCTGGCTGGAACCTGGCTCTTTTCCACCCTGACTCCAGTTGCTGTAGGCCAGCGAGTCGCTCTACCATGAACTTGGCCACCGCTCCGTACGCGTAATGGTTGAAGCTCGTCATCTCGCCCGGGTTGATCGAGCCGTCGGGGAGCATGCTGTCCCAGCGCTCCCACATGGTCGTCGCTCCCTGGGTGATGGGGTAGAGCCAGGACGGGCACGACTCGTTGAGCAGCATCGAGTAGGCGACGTCGCTGCGGCCTGTTCGTGCGAGGGCTTCGCACACAAAGGGCGTGCCGGCGAAGCCGGTGCCGACGCGGAACTTGTTGCGGCGGACTACTTCGGCAAGACGGTCGCCTGCACGGGCAAGTTGTCGAGCGTCAAAGAGGTCGAAGCAGATGGCGAGGCTGTAGGCTGTCTGCGTGTCTGAGACGAGGCGACCGTTGGGCGACGCATACTCAGCGGAGAACTCGGCGCGGGCAGCAGCAGCTTCGGACTTGTAATGAGATGCAGCCTCTTTCTTGCCTAGCACCTCGGAGATTCGGCCTGCAATATCGAGGCTGTGGATCAGGAACGCGTTGGCGACCATCGGCGGGTCAGTGGTCGCTTTCTGCGGCTCATCTGGAGGAGCACTGGGATCCAGCCAGTCCTATCCATCATCAGCATACAAGGTTCGACCATCACCGAGAAAACGTGCTTACACCAAGTTGAAAGGCATCAAAGTCCCACAAGTGAGTGTTTCCTGTCTTGTTTTTGGGGATTGTTTTGAGCCAAGCCTCCATCGACTCAAACTGCTGCGACAAGATCACAGGATCTGCCGTCTCCTCCCACAGCGCCCAAGGTGCGAGCACAGTCACATCATGCCAAATGGCACAGGGCCAGGGATTTCCCCAGAAATGCCTGCCATTGACGATATTGGGCGTCACAAAGGGAGGAGTGCCGTTCCACTGCTGCTGGTCGTGCCACACGTCCTTCAGCCAGTCTCGCAGGATAGAGTAGCAGCCGTAGATGTAGTTCGCTGTCGGAGCAAAAAGAGCGAGATCTCCTGTCCACCCGAGCCGCTCGTCGCGCTGCGGGCAGTCTGTAGGGATGGAGAAGAAGTTCCCTCTCATACTCCAGCGGACGTTGCTGAAGAGTCGGTTGATCTTGTCGTCGGAGCACGCAAACGTTCCTCGCTCCTCCATGTCTGTATTGCAGACAATCGCGTCTAACGCCTCCAGAATGTCGCCTGCCTCTGATGGCCAATTGTCGATTTGTGCGTACCGAAAGCCATGGAACGTGAACCGAGGCTCATACGCTTCCCCTTCCGTGTCTCCCTTCAGGGTGTAGATATCCTGGGCTTTGCAGTCCCGGAGCGGCCGAATACCCAACTCACCATTCTCTAAGACTTCGGCGTGGGAAAGAGTCACGGAATGACCCTTGGGCCCTTTTAGAGACTTGATGCGAACGTATCCCACCAAGTTCTGTCCAAAATCGACAATAGTCTTGCCTGAAGGCGTCGTGATGAGCTCAACAGGCTTGACCGTCTCGATCCGCCTCGCAGGTTCACGAAACCCGGCAGTGAGATCAACCGACTCGGCAATTGAGGGGAGCACATCGACGCTCTTCCATTCTCCAGAGGCAACGCCTGGGCCCGACCAACCCGGGATCTCCGCTGTAGCATCGTACTTCTCTCCATCGTAGATCTCTGCGAGCTGGATAGGTCCTCGAGACACCGTCCACGTATCGTCGGTGCCTACAGTAAAGGTTAAGCCATCCTGCAGTGTGACCTCAAGCTGGGCCAGAAGTGCCGTTCGGGAACCGTAGAGGTTACTCCATCCGCCTTCGAAGCCAAATCTGCCTTTGAACCAGCCCTCGGCGACGCGAACGCCAAGGCAGTTGAGGTTGGAAGAAAGAAGCTCGGTGACGTCGTAGGTCTGGTATGTCAACTGCGCTTCGTACGAGTTCCAGCCCGGGGCGAGGAAATAGTCGCCGATCCGCTTTCCGTTGAGTTCGGCCTCGTAGACACCTTGTGCTGTGATGTAGAGCCTGGCTGATTGGATGCCGGTGTCGACCTTGAACTCTTTGCGGAACAAGTCCTCGGGCTGTGGTTTGTCCTTGTCCTCCTCGGCCCACGGAGCAGAGATGAGCTTGCCAGTCCAGTCGCTTCTTTCGAAGAGGCCAGCTTCTAAGCTTGCCGGCTCACTCCAGGCGGTTGGCTCATTGAGTCCCTTTCCTCGCGCTCTCACGGAGACGGCGTATCGCTGGCGGGACAGAATCGGCTCTTGGTACGGCCAAGGGACCAATTGTGTCTCGGTAGAAGTCTTCTTAACGGTGCAAACCTCCAGGGCCTGTCCTCCAGCGATCTTGCTCAGCCGGAGCTCGTATTCTTCTTGTTCAAAATTGTCGGGTGCATTCTCAAAGCGCCACGAAATACGAGGCGTGGTCTCGTGGACTCCCAGGGTGTTTTCCGGTCGGTAGTGTTCAAAACGAACATCGACGACGCTGGGGGCCGACATGACTGAGCAGAATCAAGCAGGGCCACAAAGCGAAGATGAAAGAATCAATTTACTGGATACGTGCATCTGCTGCGCTCGCGGGGTACGCCAACGGCTTTTTTAATTACTTGCGCATTTCTACTTGGCTCCGAGTCTCCGAAAGCTGGATTCAAAGTTGAAGCCCCTCACAAAAGCGGACCGTTGTGAGGGGACGACACAGCTCATCCACCAAATATCGTCACTTATTGCCGTGGCCCCTCCATGGTTTGATCGGTCGGGCTGCGTTTCCCCGAAGCAGCGACCTTCTCAGCTGATGGCCAATCCCACACTTATTTACTGCGTCTCCGTAGCGCCTCCGCAGCGCTTGGAGTTACCGTTCGTGGTGCTTGGGCTTCCTCGTGATGATGGATGATCATGGTGATCGACTGTAATGCTGTTGTTACATGTGCATTGGCGAGCAAAACCATGTTCCTTCAAGCTAGCGGTGCACTTCCCTCGCCAATTCAACCAGTAATCTACGATCCAGAACTCATCCTCGCTGTCTGCAACTAAGCCAACATGAGCATGTAACACAGCTTCAATGGTTCTATATAGTAAGCTGCTCGTTGCTCTCTCAAAGGCAAGATGCTTCCACGATAATAAAGAACACTCTTCATCTTCGATGGCAGTTCCGACCACGGAAGAGATGTGAAACAGCAGCGCATTCGCAACAAGGATGAGAACAGGAAGCACAATTCTCTAATTGATGAATTTTCCTCCAAACTGTTTCCGAGCATGACTGCCGATGGCTTGGACGACAGGGCCCAAGCCGTTGGAACAGCGATCTTCCCCACACTGGTCAACTCCGCATCTTGGCACCAAGTCTGGAGAAACATGACTCGCGCAACTTCCAAGCTTACGAAGCCCCATTGATTTTCAAGCACGGAGCTTGATACCCTTTTCGAGGATATGTTGGACGAGAATCCTTCTCCGATCGAAAATACCTCTTGGTTGACTGGCTGCCATGCGATATCAGCTTCTGGAATCGGGCAAAACGCCGCATCTTCCGGAGATGCTCTGCAAGCCTTGAAATAAACGCAGTTCATGAGTTGCCTTTTGAGTATCTAGGTATACATATATACATAGGTATCATTGAAAAATAAAGTACGAAGCTCAAGAATGAAAAGCGCAGTAACCGATTCTCTAATACCAGTAACGTTCTAAGTCCCCCAGTTCGCCAGACATAAGGGCTGTCTTCTTTCCAAATTGCTTTTGGTTTGCAGTAGTCAAGTTATAGACCATTATCTTAACGAGGCCTTGAAGGAAGGGCTGAGGCATTTGACAGTTCGACAGGGCTTGAGATAGGGGACCTTGGAAGATTCGATTCCACCGTATCCTCATCTAATCGATCGATATCAGAGTTAATAGCTCCAATGAACATTTCGAAGATATCGCCATCGATTGGTTTCGTATCGACGAAATCACTAGGTCATCTCGTTAGATTCAGCGCACACTTTTTGTTTCTCGCGGATTTATCTCTCACCACTTGAACTGCTGGCCAACATTATCAAGGAACGACAGATAGCGCTTCCCAGCTTCGTCGTCCCCGAATCGCAAGAATTGGAATGCCACTTGCGTGCGGCTGAACCCCCTATCCGTTATCTTTTGTATGAGTTTCTTGATCGGATTCTCTAACCCTGCGGCAGCATCATCGTGGCCGTCACCCCATCGGCCATCAGTGAAAACAAAGACGGAGAGGGGTTTGATCCGCTGTATTATTTTGCGCCATTTGGTTAGTCGAGGAAGGATGATCTCATCAACGAAAACGCTGAAACTGGCCTCGAAGGTGATCTGGTCCCAATCCTGGTCCTTGAGCTTGATGAGAAGCTTTGATGTACTCCGGGCCTTGTGAACTGTTGGCACTTCGGAAGAGAGACAGAGCTCTACCCCGTCTGGATCAAACTGCTTGGCTATCCAGGCAAGCGTCTCAAACCGGCTCTTAACATCATCGGCATGCTCCTTCATTGTTTCTGACATGTCGACAAGGAAGATGTGATCTCGAGCCTTGAGGTTTCTCTTCAATTTTGCGATTACTTGTTCAACCCGCTGCAGGCTTCCGTCAAGGCGGCGCTTGTCCTTCTTGGCTCTGCGGTAATCCGAGGCTTCCTTGAAGGTCAGAGTCGGAGTTCTGGAGTTGCGTCGCGCATCAAACCGCCGAGCAGACTTGGGTGACCAACCCTCTTCAGCATGCGCCGTTCTCTCAAGTGGACTGAATTGTGGTGGGCAAACAGCCTGTGATGATCTATTTTCTGGTAGCAAAGTTTGAATAGGTGGTAACCCGTTGGGCGGAACTGGTGCTGACGGTTTGGACAAGGCTGGTCCAGGATTTGGCGGCAATGAATAGACTGCTGATAGAGTATGGTCCAGAGGAGGTGGCAGAGCGGTTCTGGTGATGTTGATAAGCTTTTCGCGTATTAGACTAGCATCCCATCGATACTGTTGCGGAATGAGCATGCAGGTATGGATCATTTCCATGACCTGGGGGGTAACAGTGTCATATCGAGGAACACACGCAAGTCTTATCATTTCATGCATCTCCCGAACGGCCTTGAGTGTCTGGCCGCCGCCGTGAAAGCATTCCTCGTGGCCAGTCATGTCGAATGCTGCAATCTCTTGGATCTGCGCTGCTCGTCTTTGCCGATACTCTGTACGGCCTTTCTGGCCAGAATGTACCCAAGCGGCTGCGTCGCTCATGACGGCTCCCAAGGACCAGATATCGGCTTTGGTAGTAATTCGGTGTCTGCCGTGGTGCGTGTAGTGCGCATGATGGCTACTCTCTGGGGCTCCTATCCGCGTCGGAATATCAGCAAAATGCCTGGTGGACTTGGCTACCTGAGACCGGGAAAAAACACTCACCATAGGTCTGGCCGCCATGTGAATCAATGCCCACTATGTCCTCGTCATTTCTCATTAGCTTGCTATGGCTAAATCCAAAATCCGTGATTATGAGCTCGATCTCGTAGTCTCGGCCTGAAGGACCTTCAGAAACGAGGAGGTTGTCGGGCTTGATGTCTTGATGGATTCTGTGGTACCGATAGAGTCAGGATACAGTGTGTCTTGCAATGTTCAGTGCCGCTTACACTTGATGTTGATGTTCTTGGCTGTTCAAGTCCATCGCGGTAATATGAAGATGATGTAGGCCTTCTAAAGCGCCGGCAAAGGAGTCCCAGAATTTGGTAATGTCGCCAGGGGTCCTGGGCGGGTTCATCCTGTTGTAGAACTCTTCGAGATTGCCGCCATCGATATAATCTAGGATGAGGTTGTACGAAACGGTGTTGTCGCTCATCCTCTGTTTGTAGCATCCATGGTATCCGATGATGTTTGGAGAGTGATGGTCCTGGAGGCTAGCAAAAGACTTTCGCTCCCTATCATATTGTTTGCGTTCGAGCTCTTGGTAAGTCTTTCGAACGAAAGTTTTCTACTCCAATATTAGTTTTTAGCCTACAATGTGTTGGAGGACTCATACCGGCACAGGACCTATGCATGCAACAATCTTGTAGACTTCAATAGCATCGCCCTTCTTGATAACCTCTTCATGACGGATGGGCAATATGTGCTGAGCGCTGATGATCTGACCAAACAGGGTGTTTGGACCGAACGTGATTGGGAAGAAAATCCATTTGTTCATTTCAAACTCTTCGATGAACTGGCGATAAATCGGGCCATTGGAGAACGGAAGACGTTGATCCAGAGGTAAGTTATTGTCTTGAATACCATGTTGGGGGAATCGATCGAAGAACTTCAACTGGTCAATGTAAACTAAAAGGGAGAAGATTGCCAGGAAGCGTTCGGTAATGACAGCGGCACCATAGCTGATGGATGGGTATTCACTCAGGATTGACCTGATGCTATGATTCTCCCAGAATGCCTCGAGTGCGAAACGAGGAATATAACTGGGACGCTCGCCTTCTTTTCCATTTCGACCGCAGTATTCGTTCTTCAAACAGCCAAGTTGTTCTGCAACTCGAAGTGCTGCCATCGATCGACGGTGGGGGCGTCTACCGCACAAGGCGACGCGAAGTCGGACTCGAAAAAGAAGGCTGTGCCTGGTGAATCGCAGAGGTAGTCGTCGGACAAGGGCTTGTACTCGTCAAAGTAAGGAGAGCGAGGGCCACTAAGACTGAAAGTCGTGCCCAGTCTTGTAAAAGGGTGCAGCGAACTCGTGGGGTTGTCGGAGAAGCACCTTGTTTCGCAACGAATGGGAATCGTCAGATATGGAGGCCAGAGCCTGTGGCAGTAACAAAAAGGAAACGCAAGTGGTAAGGAGCGTAGATGAGCGCAAACCAAGCGCGCAACAAAAGACGTAAAAGAGATCAGCTGTGGTGTTGTGTTGTGTTGTGTGTTCCCCGAAGTTGGGCTCCGTCGCTACGGGACAGAAATGAAGATGTTTGTTGAAGAGGGGAGATGACGACCTTGCGGATGATGCGAACGCGGCAAAATTTCCGGTGTCTGCTTCCCTTCCCCGCTGATTGCAAGGCAGCATGAGATTGGTAATAAACGCCCGGCTCAGCCTGACTACATACGCCTTGTTGAGGCGTCGTGTGGGTTGCGCAGGTCGCATCCCAGATTGTAAACTCGGCTGCGGTAACCACCAATTCAACAGCCACACAATGCATATCCCTGTACCGTCAGCTCTTGGCATGCTGGTAGTCGTTGCAGTCTGACAGAAGAGACAACTCGCAGCAATTGTGATAGAGGTTCTCTTCAAGATTCAATCTAAATGATATCAACAAACAGTTATACCACCGCACGCGAAATGAAACATGGAAAAGAAAGATAACATCTAACATCATGCCCTACACAGCTGTCAGGCAAGTTAAAATGGGTTTGACTCCAACACAAACACAAACCCCAAAAGAATTTAAAAGCCACATATGAGATCTATAAAATCGCAAGTCAATGTATGCCAGGGGCTGAACAACATAGCCGGAACTATCAGACCATATTGGGTCCTTTCTCATTCAGCGCAGAATTTACGCCGAGTAATCCAGTTCTTCTCGAACTTTTCCTCTTGAGCCTTGCACAACAGAATGCAAAGAGCCAGGCCATCAAAGTCAAAGCCAGCAGTGGAAAGCAGATAGCGCTGTATAGTTTCAACCCGGCAAGACGGACCTTCCAGTCGCCTATGCTAGAGCCGAAACCACCTTGGCCCTCTTCGCCAAAGGTAAGAATGCCACTACTGAAGATAGTCTGGAATATCGTTAGTTCATACTCCAGTTACGCATGACGGATTCAAAACATTGAACTTACAGCTACAAACGTGCCGGGTAGAAAGATGAGGGTGAAAACCGTGATGACGTGCATCGACATGGTCTTCTCATGCATCTCCTCTGTCCAGAACTGCATGATTTCTGCAGATTTCTGAGACGAATCGGCAAAGTACTCTGCTGTTCGCATACTCTGATACTGGATAATTCCATTGAACTGATATCGCTTTAGTCATAATCTTCCAATTTTAGCCAGGCATTGGGGGTAAAAGCTCACCATTGACTGTGTTCTTTCTACACCACGGGAAATGGTTCGGAGATTACCTTGGTAGTTGCCAAGGTCGTTCTCCAGCCTGCTAATGTTTTCCACAAAATCCGCGATAGCCAGTTTGCACGCCTTCAGGGCAGACTTGTCGGGCATGTGCAGTTTAAAAGCAGGTGCGTTAGCGAGAGCACGGTAGTGTTCCTTGATTTCATTGAGAACCCTCTGGTTTTGATCGATTGCCGCTATGGCTTCACCCAAGCTTGCATCAAGGCGGCTGAGATCCTGCAACCTGTCGAAGCGAACCAGATCCTCGATCCGAGTATGCTCAACTCTCGGGGTTAAAGAAGATTCTTGCTGCGATACTGTGCCAAGGCCGGTGACTTTTCTTGAAACTCTCCGAATGAAAGCTCGTGGCTCAGATCTGTGCTTTTGCTTGTTCTTTTGCTCCCGAGGAAGTGAACCAAACAGCATGGCTTGCAGCTTGTCGCGCTTCCTGTTGACTTCGATGTCCTTTGTCATGTCCTCAACTGGAGCATAATCTGTCAGACCAGCAAAATCCCTATACTTGGCTTCAAGAGATTCTGCGTAGGAATCCCAGTTTTCGACACACCATTGCAGGAGCAGAAGGTGATCCTTAAGGGACAGGGTAAAAGAGTCCTGGATCCTGTGCGGAGAGGTATATCCTTTCTCAGCAGCTTCCTTGGTTGTGGATTCAATTCGTTTCCGCATGGTCCCGTCTCCTTTCAGAACGATCCATAAGGCGCGGCCCTGAACAAGGTCAAATGAGTGATACGCTACCGTTTGTCGTTGCAACCAGTCCCTAGAGTTCCTACTTCGCTCTATTCCCAGCAGATTAAAGCAATGTTGGATCCTGATTCCAGATTGCCCCACTGCGTTCATTCCGAGTTGATAATCATGTGAACCTAGGTAGTTTTCGTGCCTGAAAGAAGTGAAAGCGTGTGGTGTCTCACGGTGTTTAAATGTGCAGGTAAAATCCAGGAAAGAGGCCATGACTTGATGGTGTGTGAACAGAAGGGCGAGCATCTCTCGAGTGCAGTCTAGCGGAGCTCGGGAGTTTCCAGCTTGGATGAATCTTTTGGTGTTCGGTTAGCAAGTTGGCCGAGAAGGGCAATTCTTTTGCACTCACATGAATCTACGATAGGGGTCTATCGGCGTTTCGTTCAATGCGACTTGAAGCTCGCTCAGGTCGACAACTGTTCTCGATGCGTGATTTGCTAAAGCAGCCATGATCAGTCAATCATTTCCAGATAAAATTGCTATACGGAAGATCACAAACCATCTGCATTCTTCTTCAGGTCCCAAAATCTGATTCGTGGTCGCGCGCTGTCAAAGTATGTGGTTTCATTCTGCGCAATCCTGGTGTTGAAGGCTTTGAGAGCATACAGAAACTCTGTTGTCCGAACTAGATTGAGCGGATAGTTTGTGAAATGAGATAGTGAGTGCCGGAATCGGACGAGGTCGTCATCGACGGTACTGGGATGGGCCATGTTCGAAAGGTTGTGCTAAAGGCCTCGAGATACCCGTTACGCTGAAACTTACAAATAGGGTAATTGGAGCTCTGGATTGAACTTAACCAAGTATAAAACAATTAAGTCGGTCAACAATGTGGTATTTAGATAACCTTTGGGTTGACTGGTCGCTGTAGAAGGTCTTCTAATCTTTCTCTGGGCTCATCACGAGGCTCTTCGTCCAGGCGGAGTGGAAGGCTGTCATTGGAACTGTACACGACCTTGCGCCCTGAAACAGGCACAAGCGCAGACGAGGCAGCCGCAGCAAGTCTGCCTTTTCATCAAGTGTGGCTGTGTAAGTGTACTTGGAAGGACCTCGTGGCAAAGGATAGCCGAGGCCACGCGGAGGAGCAGGAATGCTTGGCTACAACACAAGTCCATGCGCACTCACATCCATAGCAGCTTGAAGCCTTGCAAACAGTTCTGAGTCATCCTGCAAATTGGCACCTTCGCTCCATGGACAGACACTGCCTTACTGCACCAGACATCCTCAAACTTGGCCGTATGGCTACGAGGCTGCGTCCCGAGAATCCGATAAGAACACCGCGTTTTTACAGTCTGCAACAAGCCCTGTCCCATTACACACGAAATCAATGGCCCTCTGACTGGCATGGCATGTTTCACCAGCCCCAGCTGAATTCAATCATCCCCGTCCGTGTCGGGGCGGTATCGCACTTTTGTCATGATGTGGTTGCGCTGCTCCTAGTATGGCAACAAGGTCAATCAAGAGAAACATCGAAATCACAGCGCGAAAGATAATACTGAAAACATACCGAAGTCAACTTTTGGGGAATTTGCAGGTTGTAGATTGTGCCGACCTTCTTCATTTTGTTAGCGACTGTCATCATCTTCATTTCGGCTTTGAAGTATTAATTGGCACTCACCTTAACAGAGATCTTATCAGTGTGGCTGGGGAAAATGCTCCTGAGATATTTAAGAAGATCATACTCCATCAACAGGTACTCGGGGAACGTGTCTAGAACCATAGCCATGATGGCTCGGCTCGAGGCTGTGCCTCAGTCGTTGTTGCAAAGGGTGTGTTTGCCCAACAGTGAGGGGTGCACCAGGTCACGCCGAGTGGTGTCGAAAGGAGGTCGCCAGTCACAGGGAAGACACGGGGGATCCAGTTCGTCCTTGATAGCTGAGAGTGCTTCGTGTGACGCTTCCACCTGCTTGAAATACAGTCCTTTGTTTTGCAGTTTGACCGGCTGAGACTGACGAACGCACAAATTAAAGGGGTGACGACGGGGACCCGAAACAATGAACCGGTGCGATAGTTGCAAAAGAGGGGTAATATTGAGCCTCAGCTTGGTCAAAGCCTTGTGCTACTGCTATGCGTCATCTGTATGCGACGATAACAATATCATAGCCTGATTGGAGACTGTGTCGAGTTGTTTCTGACCAACATGCATTCTCCTGCACCTGGTCAGCCATCCAGCACACATCGAGAATCAGGCTCGGCTACGGGAGGGTGCATAACCGACGGGCCGATAGTGCTTCGCCCATCATTCTCAAATGTGAGGGATACTGAGTGACTATTGGTTGTTCCTGTACAGTTGCGCCACAATCCAGCATGGAAGTGGTGTTGAAGACGGCCGAGTGTTGCCCAACATTGCAGCCATCTCGCGACGCAGTTGTCAGATGATACGCCTAGGCTGCAGAAAAAAACACCAGAATGTTATGCCTAGCTATCTGGTGAACACTAGTCTATAATCTCCATCAGCGACTTAGCTACGGTTCTAAAGCCTTATATTGAAAACAAAGTATTGGGATAATTTGAGCCTCTGAGGTTAAAAATCTCTCTTTTCGTCATGATTAATAGAAATACAAAGGCGTTTATTGTTAGCCTTGAGCCTGATGAGCCTTGCTAGAACATCACGAAGTCTACTCAGTTCTGGGGTCGGGAAGCAAAGCAACCACCGGGTGGGTCGACAAAGTCTAATAGCAACGAGGTGGCGGCATAAGGTTGCTGAAACGTTTAATTCGCTGGTGGGGATGATATGTACATTGAAAGTACAAACCTAGCCTATAGACTATAGTAGACTATAATAGAGTTCTTTAATACTAGCAGTGAATCGTAGCATGGTCTCTACTTATAGTCTCAAGTTTGTCCTCGGGCGCCCAAGGTCGCAATCAGATATACAGATAGGCTCTGTGAATCCCGCAATTCTTGGACCTCATGCAATTTGGGCCAAAGGCTTTTATTGCTGCAAGCCTATTGCAATGGACGAAGCATGAGTCGATGCTGCTGCACAGGCCTTCTGGCGGAATGACCCTTTCTATCCGTCAAGTGAATCATCCGAATCGTCTTCCTCATCATCATCAACTCCCTCAGTAAATCCCGCCATGCCAACATCGGTGGCAGCCACATCATCGCCTTCAAAGTACGAAAAGTCAGCTACATAGTCGTCTCCACCGTCGTCTACCTCAACCGTTTGGTCCCCTTCCCCTTCAAGGCTTTCATCCAAACTGTAATGCGCGTGCTTCGTCTCGTCCTTCTTGCTGAACTCGTCTCGTCTCTTTGAGTAACGGAATCGCCGGGCGCGATACGCCAGGACGACGTCTTCCTCCACCGAATCAGCATATTTCGATTTGGCCGCACGCTTTGCCGCCAACTCTGCTGACACTTCGAATCCGGTACCGGGCGGGCCCATGCCGAGGCCTCCGCCGCCGCCTCGGTCGCTGGATTCATCAAATGTCCGTCTCAAGGTGCTTGCGACAGCTACTCCAACGATCATGAAAATTGGCGCGCTGAAGAAAGATCCTCGCACATAGCTGTCGATCGCCTTTGTACGCAGCGCCTTGTTCACATAGTCGACGGATGGGACAAAATGCTGCGCGCGGACTTTCGTTGCTTCAATTGAGCTCGAGACGCCCGCTGCCCAAGTCCCTTCAATAGATGGTGAAGCGCCTATAACGGAGGCGAGGACTGTGGATGCTCCGAATTTCGAGGAGAAGCCAGTGTCAAGCGCATTGCCGAGGCTTTTGGTGACTTGTTCTCTTTCTCTTATGATATCCAAGGGATCGATTGGCTCGACAACTCGTCGGTTCAGAATGTCTATTGGATCATTGGGACGTTTGAGGACGCTGCCGAGGACCAAGTCATCTGGCGCGAGAGATGTCTGTGGAATGATCCAGTATTTCTTCGGTTTTTTGCCAAACGCCATTTTGCTGACTTGATGCCACTGCAAAATATGACAGGGTTTTTGTTTCGACGTCCAAAAAAAGAAAAGAAAGAAAGAAAAAGATTAGGAAAGCGCAGTAACTGTCGAGAAGTCTTCCAAGGCAATAATAAATACTACAACCTGACTACGAGGGTGTGCGAAAGGCGGGGTTTTCAGCTCTTCTACGGGGATGTAACCTCAACTGAAGCCACTACGTCGAACCAGAAACCCTCCCCGCCTTCGCCCACAGGCCGCAGCGGCCCTACGCTAATTTCATCTCATGATAATTGACAACGACAACTCTCGACACGGCGTTATATGCGATCAGCGGCTGCGCTGGTTTTGGAGACTGAGCCAATATCTAGGAGAGTGATATCAGCATGAGTATGGAACCGTCAGACGAAACTGCGCGATTCTTGCGCGACAACAAACTAAAACCTGAGGCTAAGCGTGCAGAACGGCGCGACGCCATTCATCTAGCGGTCAGCAAAAAGCTATTGCCTGTGGTTGAGGACCTCCTGAAGTTGTATCCGAAAGACTGTCTCGATGCCAGGGACCGCAAGGGTCCAAGGAGAGGACGGACTCCGCTACACAATGCTGCACAGCAAGGTCAATGCGATATCGTCAAGAGCCTGCTGGCGCAGGGAGCCGATGTAAATGCAAAGACTTTCCACCATTGGACGGCACTGATGCTCGCCGCCGAAGCCGATCAGACCGAAGTTGTAAGAGTTCTTCTCAGCCATGGAGCAGATATCAATGCCCAGACAAACGAAAAGACGGGTGGCAAGTCTGCGCTTCATGCTGCCGCGGAACTGCAGTGGCCACACACTATCCTAACACTCCTCCTTCATAGAGCAGATGTCGGAATTGCAACGACGGATGGCGACACTCCGTTGCATGTGGCCGTGAAAGCGCGCTGTGCACCTGCAGCTGCTCTGCTCCTGTTCCACGGAGCATCTCCTATGACACGAAATAGTAAAGAAGCCTCGTCGCTCAGTCTCCTTCGCATTCTACCCTTTGAGGACCGCCGGAAGTTCGGGCACATATTCGACTGCGCAACTGGCAAGGGAAGCCATAGGATCCTCATTTCAAGATTCCTCCAGCCTGATACCCCTGTGGACATACCAGCGGCGCTGCACTGGGCTGTTGAACAGAATCTGGCCCAAGCCATCGCCTATCTGCTGCACATTGACCCGCGCGCAGTCAAGGCAAAGAATGCTCGTGGCTGGTATCCCCTCCACTGCGCAGCGAAACTCGGGTTCGATCAGTGTGCCAAGGTGCTGCTTCAGCACGATGCATACGTAGACTGCTTGACCAACAGACGCTGGACACCTCTGATCCTAGCAGCTGATTTCGGGCACGAAAAGGTTTGCCGAGTCTTGCTGGATCACAACGCGAGCCGCACGGCCGGAAACATCGATGGAGCCACTGCTTCACAGATGGCCAAGTTCTGTGGCCATCGTTCTTTGGCCCTGCTGCTGGGTACGAGACACGTGCCGCTGTCAGAGGTGGACGCGGTGGAAGCAGCTCGGACTTTGTCACCTAAAGATGTCGAAATAGGTAGAACACCGTCTCCGGGACCAAGCAATGGGGGAGAGATTGAAGGTAAGTGGCACCAACTTCTATGTCTATATGTCGACTTAGGGTGACTCATCCCTGTAGGTGAGCTTTACACGCTCAGCGATGCAACTCCAAGCAAAAGTTCTACGCCATCTCCTAAGAAGTATGTCTACCTAAGAGTGCTTAGCTTAGGTAAAGTTGGGTAAAACCGCTGACTAGTAGCTTACCTTAGTCTACCACATATCGAGAACTTTCTTGCTGCCTTGGAGCGTACTTGGTACAGCCGAGTACAATGGACGCCTGAAGATGACGAGACACCCGCATATGGTCGAGATTGGACTGGGCCAGTGAAGATCGCCATCCTCGACACAGGGATTGACCTACACCACGAAGACTTTCTCAAACCCGCTCAGAGAAGAACAAAAGTTGGACTTGTGGCGGCGGAGCAACTCCCGGAGCAGACACAACGGGCGCGAATCAAGGGGTATAAGAGCTTTGTAGGTACATCACCTGAAGATGTGACTGATGTTTCTGGCCATGGGACACACATCGCCGGACTCATCATGACGATTGCTCCGCGCGCAGAGCTATACATTGCCAGAGTCAGGTCCGGACTGCAGTCTGTAGGCGGCGAAGACGACCAAAATGCTGCCTCGAAGCGAGAGAGGAGGGAGTCTAGTCGCCCCGTTGAGAAGGTACGTTGGGAGCTGCCCCGCCGTTTCTATCCATCTTCTTCCTCGGAATGATTATTAACACGCGTTGTCAGGCACTCAAGTGGGCGATAGAACAAAACGTCGACATCATTAATCTATCTCTAGGCTTCCCCAGGGAGAGCTCCTATGACCTGACGAGAAGTCTCGAAGAAGCCAACCACAAAGGCATCATCGTCTTTGCCGCCGCTGCCAATCATGGACATGGCGAAGCTATTGCATGGCCAGCACGCGACCGTGATCTCGCCATCTGCGTAACATCAGGCGACGAATACACCCAGGTTTCACGGTTTGCCCCCAGCGCTAACCGCGAGCTTCCCGTCTTCATCACCCACGGCGAGGACGTCTGCAGCCACTGGCCAACGAAGCTAGGTGGCGGTTTCCGCAAAATGAGCGGCACGTCAGTATCGACACCCATTGCCGTGGGAATGGCGGCCATGATCCTCGCGTTTCTGAATAGGACGAATGCCTGGTCGCCGGAAACGAAACGCAAGTGGCTCGAGCGGTCCAAGGAGCGGCGGTTGCGAAGTACTAGAGGCATGGGACGCCTGCTGGAACACATGTGCCGTGATCGTAATGGGTTTAAGGTGCTATCTCCAAAGCTGATGTGGGAGGAGGACCCGAATCTAGAACCGCTTCGGGTCCTTGTTAACATGGCACAAGCTTTCAGGTTGCCGGGTTGAGTCCAGTATAGTCTCACAATAACGACAGTTAATGACATACCTCGGCTCCTTTTTGGGGGTTAAATCAAGGATATCTCACCCACGGCTTTGTTAAACTTTATTTCGGAGTTGGCGTTAGTTACGCGCCGGGGGATATATATTTAACGGAAATCAGCAACCCTTACACTTCGATAAATATCTTTTGAGGATGAAAGTCACGGTCTCCTTTCTTCAGGGTTGGTCAATTGTCAAACAACTTTATCCTGGCTTGGCCGCAGTTTCTGGTGTAGGGTGCGTAGTTTGCGACCGCTCGGAAAACATGGATTTCGCATCTCAGGACTGCCGGTCGACAGCCGATGGATAGATGGAAAGCTCCTTAGAAGAGTGAGGGACCTATCGTTTATATAAAACACCAGACGACCTCACTTACTAGCTAGGTACCATAACCTTAATAAAATTAGCCATGGTTCTAAGGCCTCACCTAATAAAAGAAAAGAATCACTATAAGAGCCTAATTAAGGTACTAAAAAATGCCTCTTATTTATTTATTATAAAGTTATGTCGAGTTTAGAGCATTAATCAGCATAGCTCGTTATGACATGGAATTCCGGTGTTCCAGAGGGAGTTTCGGAGTCCTAAATTGGCAGCCCGAGTTCTATTTCTGTATACTACTCATCGCGGGGACATGGTCTGGTGGCTTCATGAGTCCTTCAAACCCACCAGACATTGCAATTACCGCTTGTTCATCTTCACATTTTAATATTTTCAGACAAAAACCTCGACCATGGCGACCGGCGAGACCAAGTCTGAAGAAACGTACGAGGCAGGCTGCCACTGCGGCTACATTAGCCTCTCAGTTACGCTCTCCCCACCCCTTCCTGAGCATGAAGTTCTTCGCTGCAGCTGTTCCATCTGTCGCCGGGGAGGTTACCTACTCGTTTGTAAGATTCACTATCACAAAGGTTCACCACAAGAGCATGTTGCTAATTGGTACCAAAAGATCCCTTATATCCCAAGGTGACATGGCATCATGGCTCAGAAGACAAGGTCTCACGCTACCAATTTAACACCAAGACGCGGGACCACATGTTCTGCCCCAAGTGCGGGGCAAGCATTGGCATTGATTTCAAGGCAGCGAGACCTTCAAACCCGTTTTATGGAATCAGCGTGCGTAGTAGAGCTTCTATTGAGATGATGTTGCCATGTTGCCGGGAGCTGACAGCTTTATAGGTGCGACAGTTTAACAATGTGGACCTGGATTCGCTCAAGTACCAAGAGTTTGACGGTCGGCACCTTGTGAAGCCGGCAATCGATATGTCAGTCAATACAGACACCGGCGAGACTGCCTCCTCAAGCGCCTAAATTTGGGAGCTGTCACGCGTGCATGGTTCGATGCGCCGGGGCTGTTTATTAGCGTTGAAGATATCTATTTGGTGGTGCAGTGTAAAGCATCTGAAAGCTTGGTTCGAGGCTTCCGGTCGCCCAATGCGATTGATGCTGCATCGAGATCAACATTGTTTACGATCCATGTAGGATTCTCAGCTGGGCCGGTATTCGGCGAGCAAGCCATCTACGCAAGCCCTGGCTGGGAATGGATGACGATCCCACCAAGCGTAGCATCATTATCAAAGCCTTGTCCGGCCGGGGGGCAGACCCCAGTAGCTGCAAATCCACATGCTTTTGATCTGGCTGAAATTGTCCGAGCATGGCTTGTCTGAAAGCCCAGTGATTTGGAGGTTTTGCACATCGAATGGGGACTATTGCCCTCTACATGCGATCAATCCCATGCCTCCGTAGGTGAGAAAGGTGATGCTGGGTCTTTTGTGATACCTGATGAGAATTCCAGACAACGTCACTGCTTTCGAGTGGCGCTGAAACCCTGCCAGGAGATAAAAGTCCAGCCACGTCGTGCGGGGAGCTCCCCTGCTATGCCCCTGCTCAGCGCGGCCCCTAAGGCCACTGTCATTGATCGCCCGCAGGACGGCGTCCTTGTAGCGCGATCGCTGCTAGGTAAGGTCTGCCCAAAGCTCAAGCTCGTCCCACCTTTCCCGGTACGTAGCTTGCCCACCAACCATCCATCGACGTCATTGATATTCGCATCATGCCCTGCTCTAGAACGATTTCTTGGTTGTTTGCGTTATCCGGCAGTCACACCACGATGAATCAAGCTCAATCAGCCCAGGGAGAGCTGTCCGTGGCACGCTAGCCGATCCTGTGCACAGTCAATACCTTCTCCTCCTCTTCTTGTTAATCTTGCGCGTGTTCCCTCCCTCATCTTTTCTCCCCCCATCATCATACCTAATCACACCTGAGTTTAGGGAGCTCACCAACAGGTCAATCCTCCCCTCGCTTGCTGGTTTGCCATCATGTCGCAATTCCAGGACCAGGAGGTGCCCTCGGGCCGGCAGCACTACAGCGCCACAAACCGCGTCCCCAACGTGAAGCAGTTCATGCAGCAGCTGGACAAGGACAAGAAGGAGCGCGACCAAGCCATCGACCAAGAGCTGAAGCAGAACAAGGTCCACGGCGAAACCAAGGACCATGAGAACGACAGGGCTGAAGCCGTCCGCCAGAAGAAGGATACGAAAACTGTGCGCGACCCTGTCACAGGTAAAGATGTCGATATCCGGAATGCCGACCTCGATTTCAAAGAGGCCGTTGAGAACCCACAGGTGCGTCATCCCAGAGTAGAAGTTTGCATGCCATGCGCTAATTGGGATTTCAGCTCTCCGTTCCGAACGAAAACCTAGGAAAGCCCGCTACTATCGCAACCTCATCCAAGCAATCCGGCGAGGAGTATCGCTACGCTCAGGATGTCACTGCGCCCCCTGATCCTGTCAAAGAGGGCGCGACCTCTGACGTGCCCATCCGCAGCGAGAAGACCTCTGTCGTCTTCTACAAGACTCCATCTATCAGCTATGAACCTATGTTCACTATCCTTGAGCAGCGCGCCAATGTGCTGTGTATCGGTATCTTCGTTGCTGTGGTTTTTATTGGAAAGATGTTTGGCGGCCGTCTTCTTGGTCTCATCCCCTTGGGTGCCTGCATCTCCTCTGGTGTATTCTTGTGGGCGAAGGACTTGATCAGACAAGGTCGCGATCTTGAATGGTCAAGCGAGCAGGAGCGTGGTGAGACTGCCACCGCAAACCTGATTCCCGAGTCGGTGGAATGGATGAACACCATGCTGGGCATCATGTGGGGACTCATCAACCCCGAGATGTTTTCAGCCGTCGCAGACACGTGAGTCCATTTACCCTTCTTCCGTAATACAGATACTAATGCTGGATAGTCTGGAAGATGTCATGGCAGCATCCGTTCCCGGCATCATTGAAAATGTTCGCGTTGCAGACATTTCTCAGGGAAACAACCCTATCCGTATTCTGAACATGCGAGCTTTGCCCGACTCTCACGTCCAGGACATCAAGGACGAGCAACACCGTCAGAACGAGAAGAATACCGACCCCGAGGAGCTAGCGGCCAACGAGCAGGCCGGTGACTTCTACAACCTCGAAGTTGCCATCGCCTACCACGCCAAGCCCTCTGGTGCCGACGTCGCGTCCAAGGCCCGCAACATGGGCATGCAGCTTGTCTTCTATCTTGGTATCAAAGGTCTCTTCGGCGTCCCTCTCCCTATCTGGGTCGAGCTCCAAGGTTTGGTCGCAACCGCGCGAATCCGCCTTCAGCTGACTCCTGACCCACCCTTCCTCAAGACCTTAACTTTTACTCTCATGGGTGTTCCCAAGGTGCAAGCTGGATGTACCCCAATGATTGAGAAGGGCGTTAATATTCTCAACCTCCCACTCATCTCAAACTTTGTCAACTGGGCAATCAGCGCGGCAGCGTCCATGTACGTGGCTCCCAAGAGCTTGTCGCTCGATCTCAGCAAGATGCTTCAGGGCGACGATATCAAGAAGGAAACCCTGGCTCTTGGTGTTATGTTTGTTCGCATCCACAAGGCCACCGGGCTCAGCAAACAAGATCAACGCGGTAGCAAGGGCGGTGGATCCGATCCTTACATTACCATCTGCTGGAGCAAGTTCTCTAAGCCCCAGTTCTGCACGCGTGTTATCCAGGACGACTTGAACCCTGTTTTCGAGGAGAGCTGTGGTCTTCTCGTCACAAGCGACCTTCTCAAGGCCGACGAGCAGTTATCGGTTGAGCTCTGGGACAGCGATCGGTCGTCTGCTGACGATGTGGTCGGAAAGGTCGAGATGAGCATTCAGAAACTGATTCAGCACCCCGGAAAGATGTTTCCTCAGGTTTCCAGGCTTCGCGGTGTCAAGGCCGAAAGCGAGATGCCCGGTGAGCTTCACTGGGAGGTTGGCTTTTTCGGAAAGACCCAGTTCCGGAAGGCTCTGCGGACCGACGGCAGAGATCTCAATCTTCCCAAGGAGCTCGCTGACAAGCCCGAGCTCCAAGAGAACAAGGGCGCCATCGACACAAAGGAGGAAGACGCTGTTATACATACCCCACCGGACCCCCTGTGGCCCTCTGGCATTCTCAGTATTGTCGTCCACCAGATTGTTGGCCTGGAACTCGCCAATATCAAGGGCTCCGAGGGCAAGAGAAGGGGAAAAGAGTACGAGCCTGCTCGGCCAGAGGCTGGCGAGGTCAAGGAAGAACAGGCCAAGTCGCTGCCTAGTTCTTACTGCACTATCCTCGTCAACGATGACCTTGTCTACAAGACGCGAACCAAGGTCGTATCTTCTCAGCCCATCTTTAATGCTGGAACTGAAAAGTTCGTCCGTGACTGGCGCTCCACCATTGTCACCATCGGCGTTCGTGACTCGCGCAACCGACAACACGATCCGCTTATCGGAGTCGTGCCTCTCAGGCTTACCGACATCCTCCAAACCGCCAGCGAGTCTACCAGATGGTACCCCCTCGACGGAGGCATTGGCTTCGGCCGCATTCGTGTCTCACTGCTCTTCCGCTCGGTCGAGCTTCGCCTTCCTCCTCCTCAGCTGGGCTGGGATATTGGTACTTTCGAGTTCTTGTCGGACACCATCACGACCACCAGCTACTCTCCAGCTAGCCATATTAAGCTTCGCATGAGGACTGGTGGTTCGTCCGCCACCCTCAAGAAGCAGGCGTCGTCGATTGAGGGCGACGGTTTGAAGTTCGACATTAGCGGCGCAGACGGCACCGAGCGCGTTCGTCTTCCTGTTCGTCATCGCTACAGCTCACCCATCTTCATCGAGTTCACTCCTAGTGGCAAGCGAAACCCTGACGCATACGCCTCTTTTTGGCTCCTAGAGCTTGTCGATGGCCAAGAAACGGACTTTGACATTCCTATTTGGAAATGCAACAACAGCATGCGGCTCTCGCAGAATTACATTACCGAGCAGAATTTCCGAGATATCCCAGATGTTGAGATGGAGCAGGTTGGCCGCCTTCGTTTCCGCGGCCGTTTCTCGGCCGGAACAGATTCGGACCATATCAAGTTCGTCAGCTCTAATGATACCCGCGAGACAATCGAAACCTGGGAAGCCTGCTACGCTGAGGGTGTGCGTGAACAGGAAGTGCATCCTGAGGTTCCGCCAGTGATCCAGAAGCTCCATGATGAGTCCTTGACCCATGGCCGGGACATCCTTGCACAAGCCGATGACAAGCAGAAAGAGAAATGGCTTGCCAAGGATGGCACCGACTGGAGTGGAGCATTTGGCGAAGATCCCTCTGTCCTGATGGCCAGACGAGGCGATCGTGACGAGGATAGCGAGGAATATGACGATTTTGACGAGGATGATTCTGATCCCGATCTTGGTATCCAGGACGGAGATACCGAACCTACTGATCCCTCTGAGGGTCGCCCGTCAGTGGACACCACTGCCACGGATAGGACCAGCGGCACAAGCGGCTCCCAAGCGAGCAGCAGCAGCAAGAACCCCATCAAGAAGATCAAGTCTTACCGCTCAGACAGCCGTGACCTCCACCGTCAACACAGGGGTCTCATGCAGTGGAAGCCGATGCGCAATGTGCAATTTGCCAAGGACGAGGTCAAGTATGCGGCCCGGAAAGTGATGCACATGGGATCGTTGGATGGACGTAAGCCGGATGTCGAGACCGAAGTTTGATGGAATGGTTTGTTTTGGTTTCGGGTATTATTGGTCGATAAAGAAGGCAAATGGATGAGAGATTGATGATGGCATGATTGGAGTTTACACGATTATGAGATTATTGTATGAATACGGCTTATCACAACCTTTTGAAACCTACAGATTTCTTCGGCAAGCCTGAGCGATGTTGACGCTAAAGCACGTGATTCCACTTCTTGGACGGAAATAAAGCGACTGGCTACAACAACTCACCAGATCTTATATTCAAGAGATACAAGAACTGTTTTGAAGCACCCTGTTAACCGGTCGCATTGTTTCGCTTGTTGATCCTAAAGCGCTGAATTGGTTCAAAGGACCATCCCAGCCACGTGAGTGAAAATGCGCCACCAATTATTCAGGCCCTCGTTCTCAACTTTACGATTCAGTAACACCAACAATTCACTATCAATTCCCAGGCAACGCGTATTCACCAATTAATTTTTGACAGTCTTCTTTGCATCATCATAATATCGGCGCATGGCCAACTCAGAAGTCTGTAGCTGACGTTGTGTGAGCGCAAGACCTTTCACTCGCGATCATCTTGTGCCGCGACGCGCCTCATACAAGCGTCCCAGCTGTGCGAACATGGACTTCAACAACCTCAAACCTGAGAGCGGGAGCCACGAAATACAACGGATACATGTACCGACTTACCTTGAGCGAAGCAACTCTATCGCAAACAGCGTCGAATCAGAAGACCCGCTGTTCAGAAACGGTCCTACGAAAAGTCCCAGCCATGCCTCAGGGACGCAGCATCCCAAATCACTCGCCGTACCGTCAGCTACGCCGGCGCCAAACGGCCGGTCGAATTTTGCCGTCGTTTTAACAAGGTCCCCAGAACACCGGAGCGCGTGTCAGGAAGTCAGCATTAAGGATGAGGGCCTTGATGCGCCAGTCATCTCGGACCTGACGCCACGCGGACAGCCAAGAACGCTATTCAAACCAGTCAACGCGCCGGCCGCGCAAAGTCCGAGAGGCAAACCGGTGGGAGTTTCCAGCGAAACAGCCTCAGCTGCTACTCCCGCGCGCGGGCGAGGAAGGCCGAAAGGCTCAGTCAACAAGTCCAACATCCGTCAGGCCACGGCCGCTGGGTCACGGCAGGCCCGACAGGTCAAGCCTCGCCCTCCCCCCAACGGGTTTCCCAAGCGCAGGGGACGGCCGCCGAAGCAGGCCTCCCCGCCACCGCAGGCCATCTACCGCCGAGTCGACGCGCCGTTCTTTGCGTTCTTGTGCGAGTGGGAAGACTGCCAGGCGGAGCTGCACAACCTCGAGACGCTACGGCGGCATGTGGACGTCGTTCACGGCCACTCTGTTCAATGCCTATGGGGCAAATGTGGGCGTCGGGAGCAACCGTACGAATTCAATGATGATGAAGGGTTCAGGGAACATGTCGAAGAGGCACATCTTGTGCCGCTGTCGTGGCATGTTGGCGACGGGCCAGATAATAAAGCTGGAGCGCGAAAGCTGTTGAGCGACGATGCATCGAGAGAGGATGTGCCCGATTTCCTCAAGGATGCAGCTGGAAACCAAGTAACGCCTTCGATACGGTATCAACAGGAGGAGGATATCGTCACTTATCGGAACAATCGTCGGAAGCTCCGGGAGTTGCTGATACAGTTAAACGACAATCTCCCGGATGATCCTGATGCGAAGGTTCCGGACGATGTCAGCGCGTGATGATACATGGGATCTTACGCAGCTATAGGGTATACGGGTTTGGGTTACTATACGAGGATGCTGGCCATCAGTGTTTTGCTGAGCTATCGATCTTGTGCTCCTGAGGTTTAAACTTATTGGATCGTCCAGTCTCAAATACCTACTGGTCATGATCTCATTGCTAACCGATCACGTTAATTCATTATTGCGAGATGAACCTGAGCCACATCCTGATTTCCCTAAGTGGAGAGAGAGAGGTTGGTAAATTCTGATAACGAAACGCAGAATAATCGAGGCTTGAGTATAAGATCAACCATTGGTATTACTATTCAATAAACTCATAACTTGCATTTCCATCAAAACTTAAAGACAGATACCAGATTACGCTGACTTTTTCATACCAACCTCCTGAATAGGACTCTTGCTTCAGTAACCTGTACCAGGAATGGGGTTCTGGGCCTGGATGACAGCAGGGGCTGCGAGGGTGTGGTTGGGAACCGCGTCAGCGCTGGCGAAGTTGCCGGAGGTAGTCAGAGCAGCGTGGGAGAAACCACCAGCGACAAGCTCAGTGTAGGGGAACTTGGCCTTCACCGAGATGGTGTTGCCGTGGAACTCGACATGCTCAACCTTGACGCTCTTGGGAAGCTGCTGGCCAGTGGTGTACGTGATGTAGAGCTGCTTGCCGTACTTCTTGGCAGTGCGAACATCCTTGAGCTTGGCGGTGAAAGACAGGGTCTGGTCCTTGGGCTCGACCGTGGCAATGGTGCCGCCGTTGACCTCGAGAGCGGGGAAGATGGGCAGCTTGATGTTCTTGATGTCCTCGTCGCATGAGCCGGGCACGATGAAGCCCTGGAGGGCAGACCAGGCAAAGGAGGCGGGGACGGTGGTCAGGAAGGGGGACTCTGAGGGGACCTGGCCGAGGCCGACGCGGTAGTAGCCATTCTGCTCGCCCTCCTGGCCGATGATGGAGGAGACGAGGCGGACAACTTCAGGGGCACCCTCCTTGCTAAAGATGACGTTGGCGTCCTGGAGAGCACCCAGGACGACGGCAGTGAGGGTCTCGGCAAGGACGACGGCGCCTTTGAGATTGTTGACGGGGAACTTATACTTGCAGGGAGAAGGAGCAAACTTCTTGGCCGACTTGAGGATCGCGAGGGCACCGATGGCGTGTAACTCCTCTTGCTGTCAAAGGTGTTAGCGAGACATGTCCGGATATGTTACTCTCCCATGGGAACTTACAGCAATGATAACTTTGATAATCTTTTCGGACTCGGGAAGCTTGCTGTGGTCGATCTCGTAGCCCTTGACTCCGTTGGTGAAGTTGTAGAGCAGAGAGTTGAAAAAGGCCGTCTCAAGGAGCTCGTTGAAGGCGATGAGCTGGAAGGAGACAGTGGAACCAGGGCCAAGCGCGGTGGGCAGGCCGCCGCCGGGCAGCTTGCCTCCAGCCTGGAGGGCAATCTGGTCTAGCCTCTGGGGGCTGGGATTGGGGAAGCCATTGCTCGAGGGGACGCTGATGCCTCGGGGAACAAGGCCAGCGAAGGCGGAGCCAGCAAGGCCTGCTGAGGCGAAGAGCGTTGAGAAGCGCATGGTCTCGGAGAGGCTGAGTTGTAACTGGAGGAGTTGATTTCTTTCTAGGTTGGGATGGTGTAAATGAAGGTCGAAACAAAAAGAAGGGACGGGCTCGGTCGGCTTATGTATGCGAGCTTTGAGACCTTGATGAGGTGCTTGAGCTCGTTAGTCGAAACGACGAGGTCGGGTAACGGCTAATTGAGTTCAAGGCAAAGTGACCCCTTTGGGAAACATTGGCTGGGCTTACTCGAAGCATCATGGACATGACACCCTCTATACAGGGCGAATGCAACGATATTGGTCGGCGCCAAGACCATCCGAGGATGTCAGCCTCGAGCGGGAGGAGGGACTTTGGGGCTGCTTGCGAGTCTAGGCCTAGCTCATCCCACCCGTCTTCCTTTCAACAGCGGCAGTTGAACCTGATGCAACGGGTTCGGGACATAGCGTCTTACACCTCAGCATCAGAGATCGTCATAGATCCCAGGGCGGCGAGCAGCCTCCATGATTGGATGTACATGCTAAGGGACGGATCTTTCCGAGGAACAAGAAGGAGGAAAAGAAGCGAAACGTTACCAAGACGTAATTAGCGTTCAAAGGTTCTATATTGCGTGCTGCTATGTGTGGAGCTACATGAAGCTTACAATCGCCTCACGACGATGAGCATGCATAGTTGCAGGTGAGAAAGGGGAGATTTGGTGCTCAGGCCTGGTCAATCCTACCAAGCACCGTCGTAAGGCGCGCCTCTTTCAACCGCGTCCATGGTGCGACGATGAAGTTCTCATGCCAGGGACTGGTCTCACTTCCGGCCGATCTGATAAATAGGTACAGCAATGACGATCTTGAAGGTTGAAGGTTAGCGTGCGGATAATCCGGAAGCTGCCCAACCCGATGTTACAGTACAAGACGGAGCCGATCTAGCCGCGCATGGACGGCGACTGGCTTCTCTGTTCCCTTGTCTCGTCAAAACTCGTCCAAGCAGCGTCTGACGCTTTTTACCAATTGATCATGCTATTTACTGGGAGTATTCGCTCGTTGACTTGAAAAAGAACAGAATGATCGTTCAGTGATGTCGCCATGGCGAC